>CAJHQP010000169.1:0-254032 GCA_905132765.1 Moricandia arvensis | reverse complement strand
TTCTTTCTTGAAATAACAAAAAACGTGGGTTAAATGTTCAGTAGGTTCTGGGGCCAAATATAGGTGAAATAATAATTATGAAGGATATACTATATGCTTGGGACCAAAATTATATTCATACTATGCTCTAAGTGATATATTCTTTTTTTTTCTTGAATGAAATAATGATATGATATCCACAAAAACGGGTATTAAAATCAAAATGATATGCAACAATAGAGATTTAATGCAAGGGACAAATTGTTTTTTTATGGAATGAAATTGATGAAATTAATTCAGAATAACAAAAATATGGTATGCAGAACTACATAACTTTTTGTTTGGTTTTCTTTAGGAAATAATCAAATAGATTAGGAAAGTAGACTAGCCAAATAATGAAAACAAGTTTTTGTTTTTCTTTTCATTTTTTAATCAAAACAAGTCAAACTCGTCCTCTTTCGTTTTTTTTCCGTTTTTTTAAACATAGACTAAAAACAAGCAACACTGGCAAAAAATCAAAACTTGAGCAAATGACAATTTTATGTTTTTTTATGAATGACAAAACATGAATATAAATAACATCAGAAAATAATAAGAACTTTATAACATGATACTTTTTATGGTTTTCAATTTTCGGAAATCAAACAACAGAAATGAATGCAAACTGATTTTTGTGAGTTTTCTGATTTTCTAATAAGATTCAAAAGAAAATAAAATAGAAAACGAAATAGATAGATTGGAGATTTTGAAGCTCTGATACCAGATGATGTAGGCCACAAAATCACTCCATGAACATGTCCTCAAATGGTGATCAAAGTGATCCAAGAAGCTGGTTCGGAAGATGAGTGTTGGTAGAGATGGTGGTAAAGATGATTGACTCTCTCAATCTGGTGGGCTGATTGACTCTCTGAATATGTGATATCCAAGGATGAAGATTCTCTCAACAACCTAAGACACATGAATCTATAGAACACACTGACTCTCTCACTGAATCCTAAAGACAAATCTATATACAAAGACACTCTTTGATAAAAAAAAGTAGACTGGCTATATTTCTTAACAGATTGAAAGGTGAACTACAAAGGACGCCAAATAGAGCTTATATGTGCTCAGAAACATTTGTCTAGTCTAATAAAAAAGGGAAAGAAAATCAAACACAAAGAAAACTAGCCTTTGGAAGATTTTGGGGTCCAATGGCTTGATTTAAGGGCTTGGGTAATGGATTTTTATCTGGACGGTTTTAGACTTTAGGAAAGCTTCTTAGGAACATCCTGATTGCTGAAATAATGGTTGAAATCATTCCATGCTTCGTGAGATAAGAGCTGTTGAGAATTGATGGCTTTTGACTCTAAAAATGGCAATTCTGATCTTGGTTGATTCTGAGTATTCTGGTGGGTCCTGGTGCATCTGTAGACTTCCTGGTGAGTTAATAATACATGCAAAACGTAGTTGCTTTGATAGGTTGGTCGTTGGTGCTTTGTTTCTCCAAATGTGAAAGCATCAAAAAATGATAAGTGTTGTGTTCTTTGATTCCATGAATCTGGTACTTTTTGGTGTATTTAACGAACGTGACTGACTCTTATGGACCTTTGGATGTCTCTCCTGAATGCATAGATAAGTCTCCTGGCCGCCAATGTTTGGTTTGCATCTGATTAAACACTGATCTTCCAAATAAGGTAAGTTTGGCCACCCTTGACTTAGAAATGAGATATCTCCTAAACCATTTATTCTTTTGGTATGAAACCAATTCACTGTGTCCTCTTGTTGAGCGAAGAATCCAGGGAAGCAGTCTCAAGGATAAATTCCTGCTGCTATGTAAGATATGGCGTTTTAATTGCACCTATGTCCTGTTTGGCTTCTTTAGTTTTCCACAGATTCATGTTTTCCACTGATTTGCTCCTGGTTCCTTTCTCCTTTTTTGATAATGACTTGATGTGCTCATCAGCACTGGCAGCATGGTGGATTGGAGATTTCACCGCTTTCACTTCCGCGCCTTTTTGTGATATAGTCACGGAGATCGCGACTCTAGTCGAGCTTGTCGGTGCTTGCTGTGAGTAATCCGAACTTGCTCCACGGCTTGTTCCTCTTGTTCTACCGAGAAGATATTTTTCTTCTTCTTCTGTCATTGGTTTATCGAACAGAGAGTTCTTCCGAGTTGCATGGCTCCATGTCCTTCATGGACTGATCGCCGGGATCCAAGTTGACTCGTTCGACTTCATCATCTCTTTTTTCTCGATTGAGAGGTTTGGGATTATCCATGTTTGGCTGTGTTACGACAGGGGTCACTTTGACTGGATTTTGACCTGATGGGAAACTCTGCGTGTTAGTGGCCTGTCGTGTGGAGTCGTAAAGTCGATTCTTTCTCTACTATGGATTCTCGTCGTTCTGTGTGGGAATATATTCCGAGTTCTTGTTGTTAGGGTTTTAACTTGTTTAGCGAGAGAACTTGGGAGCTTATCATGTTTGTCTGATTTTTTTTGAGAGTCGAGTACCTCTTAATTTCTTTGGACGCTGCGATGTTTGCATTAGCGTTGACCGCGGTGATGTTCACTCCTGAAGTATTTTCAACGTTTTTGCTGGCGACTTCGCCGTCACAAGTTGGTTGATTGTTCGGAGCGTCTGTAGCCATATTTGACCAAGCGTTTTACAGCTGCTGGTTATATTGATCTGTACTCCCCCTCCTTGTAATGCCAAACTGTGGGAACGAAAATTCACATTGTCGATTTCCGTAATCGGAGGAAAGTCAAGAAATCCTAACTTACTCTGAGGTCCCAGATTTCCGCTAAGCCAAATGTTAAGTGATCAAAACATGCAAACAAACAAAATAAAAATAAATTGAAGTAAAGAGTAGAGCAATGGAGATCTTATTACAAATATGAATACGAGTGTTTACAATAGGTAAAATCCTTGGCCACAAGAGCTGTCAGTGTGTTCCCTAATTCTAATCACCTAAGAGTCGAAGATCTAGTTGAGTTGCAGCTCGATAACAAAAACGAAGGTTGCCTAAATTGCCTTAAGTCCTAAGTTTGCTCAAAATTTATGTGTGTGTGCGTTTCTCGACTTGGATTCTCTTATATATGCGTTCAAGGCCGGTCATATTTCCTTTTCTGCCCCTGATTCAAGTTTATCCTTTTGCGGAACTTTTCCTTATCTTCTTGATCTTTCGTGATTATCTTCGAAACTTGACATTTATCTTCTTTTCCATTTATCTTGTGTGGAAATCAAGTAAATCGTCATTGTAATTTGGGCTTATTCTTGTCTAAAAAGTAAGTGGCTATTACCGCGTTTTAGACCTTTTCGGATTGTCTTTCAGCTTAAACGTTTTTACGATTTTCTCGGAAAATCAAGTAAACCATACTATGCTCGTTTCTACCGTTGGTTCCGCGAAGTCGTAAAATCGATCGTATAGTTAAGATAACAATGGCATTGAGTTAGCCGTTAGCTTTTTATACGATTAATTTGAAGTTTTACAAAAAACAAGTCTTTGCCGTTTTAATCAAAAAACTCCAACGGAAACTTCATCAAGCCGAAATAAAGATCAGTTCGATAAGGACTTGAAGGATAGGACGAGGAGGTGGTATCGTTACCCTCTAGGAAAAAGATGTGGTGATATCTCATCGTCCACGGGCGACGAGACTTTGAGAAGGTATCGTAGTCCAGACACGTCGGTTTCTCGTCTTATCGTCTTTTCTATGGATGTTGTTTTACGAGACATCGAGCGAGAGTTCATTACTTTGATTGTTTAATTCTTACGAGGTTTTAGTTCTCGCTTGCTTTTTTACTTCAAAGAGATGAAACATTTCTGCGGTTGTTTCTGGAATTTGATTCTGTCGTGGCTGATTTTGATCCTAACATACAGCTGATTCAAATAGCGAGACTGGATAACCAGCATCAGCGTCGATCGACTCTCAAAGATAAACATCGATTGACACCCTCCGAATTTCAGAATAGAACGAGACTGAAAAGCCTAATTCTGGGGAAGGGCCTGGAATAAGAAAAAGAAAAAGAATGTAGATGTAGATTTTTTGTCACTGGTTCTTTCACTATATCATCAGGGAAGTCTTGAGCATAGAATGTGCTGCATACAAAATCAGATCTACGGAAGTCAAGGTAATGACTAAAAATAAGCACTGAGTTGGATGCAACCAATATTAGGTAAGTTCTTAATTAGTTCCTAATTTCATTTTTTTTTAAGTTTGGGATTTATTTTATTTCAGTTCAAAAAGAGAGATCTGAGGAACATGATTTGATATACCAGCATCGATCGAAAACTGGCCAGTGTCGGTCCACATAGCATCACGAGTATTGATCACCACTTAACTATGTCGATCGACACGCAATCCAGACAACAGGTCTGACCGATTTTCCTTGTTATATTTTTACTTATGATTTATTTTCCACCAATCTGGGAGTGGATAAGACTATGGACAGTAATGGTTAAATATAGGGGAGGTAGTTACTGATATTGCATTTTATTTTGAGCTTTATGTGTGTTTTATTAAGTTTTACATAGTCAAGAAGAGAATAATGAACTTTTCAATTTTTACTTAACATCTAACCACTCTTTAGCAATATTCTTAGATTTACTGACTGCAGAGTATACTAGAGATACCATAGTGGATCACCTGCCATTATATCCACACTTGTTGAGAATGTTTGAAGGAACCGAAGCTGACCTCCAACCTACTTGAACTTAATCTGCTTTTCTTAGGGCTTGGCATACACTGGATCAGATTCCTTCTGCAAGTCTGGAAGGCAAAAGCCTGTGTGGTTTTGGTTCCCTTCTCTCTCTCTCTTCAGCATCTATAAAAAAAAGATTGAGATGATTTCCTAAAAAATGTAGAGGAGTAGGTAAATTACCTATGACTCCATTATTTGCCTACACTTTGTCAAAATAAAAAAAGTAGATGAACAAGACAGGCTTTATCAGCATCATTTAGTCATTGAATTTATAAAAAAATTAGAGAAGAGAGAAAGAGACAAGAAAGGAATCTGAGAAGACTGCTTGTGTGTTAAAATGTTTTCTTGTGTGTCATTTGATTGATACTCCAAGGTAAAGCCTGCGTTTTTTATATGTAAGAAATGAGTTTAGTACATGGGTGAGTCAGACAATATTAGGCAAGTTAGTGGCTAGAATTAATTTGGTTGATAAGCTAGGATAGGGTATATAAAGTACCTCTAAGGTTATCATTGATTTGATGTGGCTGCAAGATTGCAGAGGTGATAGTAGTGAGTTAAATATAGTGTTAGTCCCTGAGATTTCAAACTTTTTTGATGGAAATATTCTTTGCTTGAAAACAACTAAAAAGATAAGTCTGGGGGTGTTGGTATGCCATGAATTTTATAACTTTAGGCCATGATATAAGACCTTTTACAGACTATTATATGTGTTTGGAGTCTGTATTTGAGTATTTTCAGATTCATGTACGTTTTGGAGAACTTTGTAGATTATGGAGATTTTTGAAATGCAGAGCTACGAAGACATGTGAGAAGTTTCTCTATGTATGGATATCTTATCATGGTGCGATTGAGATCATCTTTTGAGACAAGATAGATCTTTCAGTTATCTTTTTAAAGTCACTTATTTTAGGTCTAGCTGAGGGTTATATCCAAAGTTATACTCGTTTTACTTAAGAGTGGTACGTCTGCCTCACGAGAGGAAGCTGTCGAGATTGAGACGGAGTGTCAACTGCCAACACTGCCTTGGTATCAATCGACACTGATGCCAGAAGATGGTCTGATTCTATTTCATGACCGACTAAGGCTCAAAAGTCACCACAAGTTACCAGATTTCCCCTTGCTGACGTAAGACCTAATTTTTATTGTTTTCTAAGCTATTGTTGACGGCTAAGCTTCCTGCACTTTCTTTTATTCATTATTTTTTAGGTTTGGGGAGAATATCTATTCTCTTTCATAGATTGATTTGAACTCTTATGGTTTTATTATTGATTTCTTTATCTGTTATTTATTCAGACTATGATTTGTGTTAATGTTTCCATGTCAGTAATCATCTTATAAGATTTATGGTGTTCATGTTCTTAATGTCAAACCGATAATCATAGGGTTGCTTAATGATTTCTACATCAGGGTAGCTTGTAATACTAGGATCTAGAGTAGTTGGAAAAGCACGAGAGTGTAACTGATTACTTGAACCTAGAATCATAGGACAATTGAGAGGCACGAGAGTGCAATCAACAACAGAACTTGAACTCTTCTGGATTAGATACATGGGCGCATGTGAAAGATTATCTAGGGTTTAGTTGAAAAATATAGATCTGAACGTTAATGCTTGTCAAAAGAATTGTCGATTGACACTCAACTATTTCAGCTTATATATGCTGAAGGCACAATTTCTCGGAGATTTTTGGGTGTTGATTTTGTCATGAACGACTTTCACCCCAACAACCCCCAAGCTTGCAAGAATTTCCGAAGAGTTCTTTCGGCGTGTTAGGTGTGTAAGGTAAGTTAGGCGGAGTCGATGGCTAAAAGACCGATGATGAATAGTAAGTCCCTTTTTCTATAAGTATGTGGAGTTAGCTTTCAAATTCTTTACTCACAAAAGAAAGATCTCTCAAGGTAGAAAATCCTTTTTCTCTCTTCTTCACTTGTCTTTATTTGTATAATGGCTTTCAAAAATGAAGTTTCTGAGAGTGCAATTCCTTCCATTTTTGTTCCTGGGCGCTTTCGAGTTTAGGGTGACGAGATCATTCCGAAGGTCAAGTTTTTGCGACATTTCGTCGACCCTGAGGAGGTTAACGTGTATTGGAAAGCGACCTGCGGTCTTGCACCTCCACGATCTGCCTTGTTGAGTTCTACGAGGTCAACCTTCACAGAGCCTGCCAAAAGGGCCAAGTGAATCTAGGAGTTCTTTCCTGCCACCATCAGGGATTTTTGTCGAGTCCCCAAGGAGGTGGAGTTTCGGATGCCGAAACATGGGAAGTGTGCCACCTCCTCGTCTCGTGGATTTTTTACATGATATGAGGCGCTCCTTCTACAGTGTCGCCTATGGTTTCCCATCCCGAAAGTCATACTCCGGTTCCTGGATCATTATGGCTTGTCGATAAGCCAACTTTTGCATGGCTGCCTGCAACACCTCGTTGGACTTTTAGTTCTGAGTTACGAACGAGGGATGGATCTAAGTGTCTACTATTTTTAGCCTTTCTATATCTAAATAGGGTGGGTCAGTCAAACCGATATTACCTCAAGCCGAGAAACTTTATGATGGTGACTAGTCGTTTACGTCCAACTTCCACGGTTGGAATGAGCATTACTTCTTTGTCCGAATAAATAATGCTTCTGTTGCGGAAGGAAGCATTCCTTTCTTCAGATGAAGATGGGGTGACAAGGGTATCGTGTTCAAACTTTTTGATCATTTTTGGTTGCTTACTGATGAATGGCCATCTTTTTGTTTTGCAGTTGTCGACCCTCTTCTCATGTTTCCCATGACTATGCATGTGGTCAGTTTTCGCTTTTGCTTCGGCCTTGTTTTATTTAATTTGCCTCTAACGAAAGGTTTCGTGCACGGCCTTCACGTGATGGACGAGGACCTTAAGGCGAGCGATTGTGAAGTGAAGACGGCTCAGTTCAAAGCTGAGATGACACAGAAGGAAAATGCTCGTTTAAAGGGTGAGGTTGAGGCATGCCTCCTTCACGAGAGAGGTTTTGAGCAGGATCAAGCGCTCCTTCTCCGCCCTGAGCATAGAGCTGGTTAAATAGAGGTGTCTTCGATCATGAATGATCGTTCGACGTAGTTCACGGCTGAATTTGGAGAGTTTCAGCACGCGTATAAATCCTTTGGGGATTATCTTAAGTGTTGAGGTTCCGTTGGCGCTCTGTGGCGTACGCAGGGAAGCCACTACGACTTCAAGACCGAAGAGGTGATGATGTCGAGGAATTTGGCTGATCTTTCCAGCATGGAGTCAACGATCCCTCAAATAGCGAAGAATGTTTGGGAGCATTGGGCCCCGATTCTTGGTTCTCCTGATTTGGACGAGTTTGGTTATGCCGCTCCGGGAGAGGATGTCGAGGTCTAGCAGCATGCGAACCCGTTGAGAGTTAAAGAATACTCCATCGGGAGGTCAATGTCTGGAAACTACGAATTAGATCTCTAAAGGGTATCCGTGTTTTCAAGGGTGTGTGTTTCCTATGTTGTATTTATGTTATTCCTTTGGCCAAGTATGGCTATTTAGACTTATTAGGACTGGCTGTTTGTGGTTTTGAATCCCTGCCGCTCTGCAGATTTTCTATTAATGAAGTATGTTTCATTTAATGGTTTATGAGTAGTATTAGGGATGTAGAGGGAAGAATACGAGTCGTCACTTCGTTTCTAACTCTTTCAAGAATCGCTACACTTGTTGTTCTTTTGTGCGCGAGTATTCAAAATTTAGTTTTTATTTTTTACTTTGATGAACATAGAAATGTAAGTTAAGAGACAAGTTTTTGGATCTCGTATCTGTTAGATACTATGCCTTTAGATGTTTGACACCAGTGTTCATGGTCTATGGCAAGACATAGGCTTACTTTTTGTTTTAGGGTTTGAAGTGACTATTATGGCTTTCGTTACCCGTTTGCGGTTTTGACCTTGTTCTATATCGATATTGAAGATTGCGATAAGTTCTTGGCTTATGTGACTTGCATCGATCGGAAACCGAGCATCTCTCCAAAGACAATTTTGAAGTCATCTGTAACTGCTGACCAAAATTTTGGATTTCTTTTATAGCGCGCTATTATCTTTCTTTCGGATGTATGAGGACCAATCCTATGAGAGGAGGTCTAAATGTTCGTTTAGAGAACGGTTAATGTACACATCGAGGCCAATCTACGAATGCGATATAAGAGCGAGCGTACGCTCTTATGATTTAAATCTTAATTTATAGTCGCAGACAGACTGTTTTATGTGATTTATATTGATTTTGGAAATATATTTTTGAAGGTTTTCTCGTGATGTCTCGATTTTGTTTTCTAAAAATATGTTTAATTTGATCTCAAGTTGAGAATGGGGCTTAGTGTTTCGGTTGGAGTTTTTTTTACAGAGAGTCATTTGCGTAGTAGTTTGTTGAGAAGTGTTTTTTAGTTCGGAAGTTTCCTTAGTGTATTTTTTTAACGTTTTGCGGGTTTAGAAGATTTTGGTTGTTGTCGTGAAGACTTATATGTGTCCGAAGGATTCTTTTGGAAAAATTTAGAGTTTTAATGAGTTTGTCATTCGTGAGATCAAGTATTTCAAGTGATAAACGAGGTTTGCGAGACTTTTTGGAGTCGTACTACTTTTTCTTATTTCAAAATGTGGGAGAATAGAGGAAAATATTTTAAAATGTAGGAGTATACAAGTATACGTATACGTACACACTCCCCCCCCCCATTTTTGAGAAAGGGGGACATCTGAACTCGTCTTGCGATGAGTTGCCTACATACCCTTTTTGAGGATCAAGCCGTCTTGTAGTTTAGTTTTTGCCCCCCCCCCCCCGTGTTTTTACTCGGCGTTAGCTGCTCCGTCGATCGCCTTAGTCGCAGTGACTGTCGCTGGATCGGCGACTTCTTCCGAGTTTTATCTCCTCCGGTTGGGTTAGGGCGTTGGGATCGGTAGCTTGCTTGCTTTATTTGTCCGAAGCCGTTTGTCGGGTGGACGATTCAGGATCGTTTCAATAGTGTTTTCAGTCGGGGACTGAGTTATATTCGTGCGTTTGGGTTTAACCATAGATGTCTTTGTGATCTGCCTCAGCTTATGTTCAACCAAGAAGTAGAGTCGCGACTGCTTTTGGCATCCCCAGATTTATGCGGTTCCGTTCGGAGTCAGAAATTTCATGCCCATGTGATATGTTGACGGGACTGCCTACATGTAATTTACCCAAGGCAATCCCATGATTACATTATAGATGGCTGGGTGGTCGACAACAGAGACGTTGACGATCCTTGTGACTTTTTTGGCCATGACCGGGAGTTTGATCGATCCGAGAGTCATTGATGTTGTGCTAGAGAAACCCATGAGTGATCTTTGCATTGACGTGACTTCAGATATATCGGCGTTCATCCTTCTGAGCGTGTCGCGGAAGATAACGTCAATGGTGCTTTCAGTGTCTACAATGACTTTGGCAATATCGACATCCTTTATTACGAGATCCATTACCAGTTGATTGCAGTGAGGTTTCTCGATTCCCACAGTCTCGTATTCCTCAAAAGTGATAGTATCGTTCGGGAAGTCTCGGGGCAGGGAGTGATATGGAACTGTCTCGGCTTTTCATTGATAAGATTTTGTTGACAAGAAGGTATCGTGGAAGTACTGCGATCCTCCGATGATTGGGTTTACCATGTGACGATTATTGTCGTTGCCTTTGTCATCTGCCCTTCTTCCCGGTTTCCATTTTTGCCTGACCGATTTCCTTGAGGAATGTTTTCTGCTGGCGGAGTTTGATCGATCTTTGGTGGCATGATATCTTTTATACATGTTATCACCAAAATTTCTGCTGCGAGGAGTTTTGCCATTAGCCCCGCACCGAGAACTTGACAGTTCATAGTGGAATGGCCCATAGTTTGGTGAAACCTGTTGAGATATGAGGAGGAATATATGATCAGAGTTGGAGATGACAAGCTTGGGAACATTTGGAGAAGATTGAGTTTAGGGTCGACTAGGCCGTACAGCCTGTATGGGTCGACCGTACCATCCTTACGGGTTGACCGTACCTCGACCAAAGGCAAGGTTTACCTGGATCGGGTAAAATTGTAACTTGGCTAGGTTTACCCGTGTTACCTTACTGATCTGACCGTTGAGAAGGAAAGGAGACCAAGCCTTGACAGGCTGTCAGAAGCTGGAAAGGGGAAGGTATCTTGGTCCAAGATTCCAAGATGCCAAAGCATGTGAAGCACCTCATTGGATGGTTTCAAATGGGAAACTTCTTTACCTTTGACTACACACGGTTAACCTTATCCTCTTCTTCATTAAGCTTGAATCTTCCTTTATATATTTTAACCTCATCATCAATAATACTCAGAAAGTTCTTAAGCATTCTCTTAGTTTCTTAGTCATGATTACTCATTAATCTCGAATTCGCTTAAGTCTCTTTTCTAAATATGTAAACTATTTCTAAATGTTTATCAATCTCATATTCTCTAAACATTTATGGTATCAAAGCCAGGTTGTTCATAATCTGGGTTTGATTCGCAAGAAGACTCTAGACCACACCTTTGGTTCTTATCTTTCTATCTAGACGTTTAAAGATGGAAAACAACAAGGCTGTGGTTCCGGTTACACTAAAGGGAGGAAACTACCTTCTATGGTCTCGGTTGGTGAAGACTTCTGTGGGGACATATCACGTCTGGTGAATCTCCAAAGCTCATTACTCAGGATGAAGATGATGAGGAGGATGCCACAAGGGAGGAGAACAAGTGGATACAAGAAAACATGCTGGTTATGTTGGTTCTCCAAAGGTCGTTGGATCCCTTAATCTTGGAGGCATATAGATATTGTGAGAAGGTAAAGGACCTTTGCTATACACTCAAGAAAGTGTATGGGGACATCTCAAACTTTAGTAGGGAGTTTGAGGTGAAACGAGCAGTTAACAATCTGGGTCAGGAGGACATGGAATTTAAAGACGGGATAGTTCGGAGCGTTATGGTCAGAGCTGCAGATCTTAAGACCAAACACCACCGATCCGGATGAGTTGAATGATAGAAGGGAGCAAGACAATGTCTTTGGTCTCTTGCTTACCTTGAACCCTACTTACAATGATCTAATCAAGCACATTTTTTAGAGCCAGAAAACTACCCGATCTATAGGAAGTATGTGCTCAAATCCATAAGGAGCAAGGGTCCCTTGGGCTTTTTGGAGGCAAAGGAGAACTGTCTTTAGACAATCAAACCAAAGTTCCCCAAGCAAATAGAGCAATGCACAGCCGATTTGAAGAAATAAAGTTTAATGGGACATTTGATCATTGTAAGAGGCATGGACATAAGAAGAGTCGGTCTTGCATATTACATCCACACTTTAAGTTGTCTAAGTTCATGAAGGATAAGGATGCAAGAGCTCACCTCTCCTATGGGACCAGTGAGAAACATGGGTCAAGTGCTTATGGGACAAGTGCTAGGGTGCATCAAAACGGATGAATGAAGGAGATGGGCGAGATATGATACCCATGACAACCCAAGCCACTCAACCGAATAACCAGCCGACTAAGAGGTTCAATGAAAACGATATGGTTAAGAGATCGGATATTGATGGTATGATCAAGATCTTCAAGGATAATGGTAACAAATTTGGTAACACTCTTGGGTATTTCTTTGGTGCATTCTTGATTGAGTCTAGTAATGTTGATCATTCTAGGACTGTTTATGAACCAACTAGTAGTCTAGGACAGTCTAAGATTACTTATGGACCAGCTAGAAGTTGCCATTCATACAATGCTTGCAATGTGTCTAAGCCTTTGGTAATTTATTATGGTGCATCTCATCACATGATTAGTGATACTAGACTCTTGAACCGGCTTATGGTCTTGTCATGATAGCTAATGCTGAGAAGGTCCCAATTAGGGGAATAGACAATCTGAATTGCTTGATAAAGAATCTAGGGCCTTCTATATGCCTGAGTTTGCTTCAGTTCTGCTATCCGTAAAGAAATGTACTTCTGATTTTCAATGCAATGTGATATTTAGTCCTAATGATGTAAAGTTTCAGGATATTGAAAAAGAGACTGACTGGGAAAGGAGTAATGATGTTCCACTCTAATATTCCCAAACGTTTCTGGAGTGATGTTGTGGCATCAGCTTGCTACCTGATCAACCGCATTCCAACCAATGTTATTCAAGACCAGTCTCCGTTTGATGTCTTGAACAAGTACAAACCTCCATTGGATTATCTCTGGGTGTATGGGTGTCTGTTCTTTGTGCTGGTTCCTAGGGAACTGCCTAACAAGCTTGAAGCCAAGAGTGTCAAGGCTATGTTTATTGAATATTCAATCACTCAAAAGGGGTATAAATGCTTTGATCTTGTGAGCAGAAGGGTGTTAATATCAAGGGATGTAAAGTTTGTGGAAGCAAAAAGCTACTATGAAGAAAATAAGTAGACAGACTTGGAGGTGTTATCCCAAGAATCATACAGAGCAGCTAATCTAAGGATGATACTAGAAAGACTTGGAATTAATGTTTTGAGGGTCTAAAGACTAAACCTCTGAGACGGACCAGTGCACAACAATCACCCCACCTCGACAATGAGAGGAGGAATGATGAACCTAGTGCAGACATTCATGATCAAGGTGAAGGGAAACAAGTTTAAGAATACGAATTTAAAGAAGAAGAAGAGGCTAAAATGATGCTGGTGGAACGGGTCCAAATGATCCGAGTGGACCAAGGTCGGGTTGTCCGGGTTGACCAATGAAATGGATCCTTCCCACAAGAGGTACCATATTACGTAAAGATGGTGTTCAACAAGTGGAAGATCAAGGTCTAGAAGTGGAGCAAGCTAGTTTCTAAATTCCATTGAGAAGAAGTGCAAGATTGAGGAAAGAGCCACCAAGCTCAAATTGGGTCAATATGGGAACTTACTGCAATGCACAAGCCATGGAGCATCCTTCTGAAACTGTGTATTCTTTTTCTGAGTAGCCTGAGGAGCATTGTGCATTCATGATCAGTCTAGATGAAAGTCGCATTCCTAAGTCATATGAAAAGCAATGTTAGACAAGGCATGGAGAGAATCAGTAAGGGATGAGGCCAATGCTATGATCAAGAATGACACTTTGTATGAAAGTGAAGTACCAAAAGGGAAGAAGGATGTGTCAAGAATATGGATCTTCACTTTCAAATATCTTTCAAATGGGAAGTTTCATAGGAACAAAACCCGACTGGTTGCAAGAGGAATTACCCAAACGTACGGAGAAGACTACATTGATACTTTTGCACCAGTGGCTAAGCTTCAGACAATCAGAATTGTGTTGTCCTTGGCGGTGGACCTTGAATGGGGCCTTTTGCAGATGGATGTGAAGAATTCCTTCTTTAAAGGAGAACTTGAAGATGAATTGTACATGTATCTTCCACCTTGTTTGGAGAATTTGGTCAAGAAAGGAAATGTGTTGAGGCTAAATAAGGCTATTTATTGCCTTAAGTAGCCGCCAAGAGCTTGGTATAATAAGTTAAGGACAACCTGGAATAGTAGAGGGCTTAGGAAGTCTGAACTTTATGACACCCTCTTCACTCTCACAACCCCCCAGGTATTGTTGTTCTCCTTGTGTATGTTGATGGTATCATTATCACTGGAAGTGATAAAAATGTTATCAAAGCAACCAATGAATTCCTTAAATCAGTGTTTGAAACTAAACACTTGGGAGAGATGAAATACTTCCTTGGAATTTAGATATGTAGATCCAAGGAATGGTTGTTTATGATCCAGAGAAAGTATACACTTGATCTTTTGAAAGATTCATGCAAAGATGGAGAAAAGACGGCTAAGATGCCTTTGGGATATGGATACAAGGTCCCATGTGGGCCAACATATGCAAGTCCCAAAAGAACATCATTGGCGCATGGTGAAAAGGATTTTGATGTACCTGAATGAATCACCGGATCAAGGGGTGTGGATGGGTTGGAATGGGAGCACTGAAATTGTTGGTTACTATAATGGGGACTGGGCTGGTGATAGGACTGATAGGAAGTCGACTACTGGCTACTGTACCTACATTGGAGGAAACTTGGTTACATGGAAGAGCAAGAAGCATAAGGTAGTCTCATGTTCTAGTGCAGAAGCCAAGTATAGAGCAATGTTGAAGCAGACAAACGAGTTAGTTTGGATCAAGGGATTACTAAAGAACTTGGAGGTTATCAAGCTACACCTATGACAATGCATTTTGACAACCAAGCTGCCATACACATTGCCTTCAAATTGGTGTTTCATTAGAGGATCAAACATATTGAGGTGGCTTGCCATAAGGTTAGACAGATGTTTGTAAGGAGTCATATTTTCGTGCTATACCAGAAATGAAGTTCAATTGGCTGATGTGTTTACCAAATAAGCAAGACAGAAAAAAATAGAGTCCATTCATACTCGTCTAGGACTCATTGATCTCACCAGAAAGAGCTAGTCTCCTTGCCATGAGCTCTTCACTCTTTTCCCCTCATCAAGGTTTTATCGAATGGATTTTCTTTGATGAGGTTTTTAATGAGGAGGATCCCATGGCTTCCAAGCTTGTCCAATTACCTTGGTCAATCTTGAGGGGGAGTGTTGAGATATTATGACGAAGATATGATCAGATTTAGAGATGAGAGACTTGGGAACATTTGGAGAAGATTGTGTTTAGGGTCGACCAGGCTGTACAGTCCGTACGGGTCGACCATCTTTCCGTATGGGTCGACCATCTTTCCGTATGGGTCGACCATACTTTCCGTACGGGTCTACCGTACATCGACCAAAGGCAAGGTTTACCCGGATCAGGCAAAATTGTAACTTGGCCAGGTTTACCTTTGTTACCTAATTAATCCGACCGTTGAGAAGGCAGTAGACCAAACCTTGACAGGCTGTCAGAAGCTGGAAATGGGAAGGTATCTTGGTCTAAGACTCCAAGATGCCAAAGCATGTAAAGCACCTCACTGGATGGTTTCAAATGGGACGCTCCTTTACATGATTAACCTTATCCTCTTGTTCATTAAGATTGTAATATCCCTTTATATATTGTAATCTCATCAATAATACTCAGACAGTTCTTAAGCATTCTATTAGTCTCTTAGGCATGATTATTCATTAGTCTCTTAGTCATGATTATTCATTAGTGTCGAATTTGCTTAAGTCTCTTTTCTAAATCTTTAAACACTTATTCAATCTTAGATTCTCTTAACATTTTACGCAGAATGTCGTTTCGTCGTAGGTCGGATTTTAGGTTCATGTTTTTCTCGATGTTCTTCCTTGATCCACGTGGAGTGGATGGTATAATTTATGCTCACCGGACGTCTACCCCCTCGTGAAGGACGTATTTGTCGTTACGAGAGGTTTTCCTTTTCAGCTTCTGCTCTGATGATGCGTCTATCGAGGATGTACTTGTTATTCAATGTTTATGCGAAAGGACTTTTATCTCCTCTTCGATGATGATATAGTCAGTTGCTTTATGAAGAGCATCTTGGATCATATGCGGCTATTCGAGAGTTATCCACTTTTTGAATTTTGACCTGTACCAGAGAGTCTTCCTGAGCGCATCGATAGCCACCTTATCGCTGATTTCAGTAACTCCAGACATGACAATTTTAAACCAGTTCATGTAATCACATAGTGTTTTTTCTTCCTTTTGGACAAGCTCCACAGATAAAAAACGGAGGTTTCCCAATTCATGAACATCCAGTATTTCTTGAGGTATTCCGAAGCGAGTTGAGGAAGCTTCCGATGGAGTTCCGCTTTAAGCGAGAGAACCATTCGAGTGCTTCTCTTTAGAGATGCTCGATGAAGATGTGACAGTAGCCGACGTCCTTTTCACTGTCCCTGAGTTTAGCCCTACCCCTCGCGATCTGGAAGGTCTGCAGATGCACTTTTGGGTCGCTTGTTCCATCGTAAACAGGGATTTTGATATTTCCGTGATCCGAAATAGTCGTTTCAGTGATATGAGATGTAAACGGAGTTTTCTGAGCTTCTTTGAGGAGATCTTGGATGCGGCACTGGTGGTGTGGTAAATTTGAGACTTCACTGTTTAACCTCTGTGGCCGTTTTTGCGATATAATCGCGGAGATCACATATCTTGCTTGGGTCACTGCCAGCAGTTTTCCGAGTTTGACGGCGTTTGCTGTGAGTGATTCGAGCCTGCTTTTTTGGCTAAATTTTCCTGCTCTACCCAGAAGATGTTTTCTTCTTCTTTAGTCATGGGTATATTGAAGGGAGGACTCTTCCAAGTCGCGCGGCTTCTTACTTCTTGGATGCACGTCAGCGTCCTCGTCCAAAGGGTCTGACTGATCGCTGGTTTCCAAGTTTACCCGTTCGACTTTGTCAAACCCCATTTCTAACTCAAGAGGTTGTGTGTTTTCCGCATTCGGCCGAGTTACGCCAGGGTTTGCTTTGTCCGGATTTTTATCACGCAGTGTCGTGAAGTCGATTCTTCTGCTGCAGATTTTAGTAGTTCCACGCGGAAGAACGCCCGGGTTCTCACTGTTAGGGTTTCAACCTGTTTAGCGAGAGAACTCGTGAGCTTGTCTTTTTTTGGCAAACTTCTTTTCACGAGTCACGAACATCTTTTTAATCTCCTCGAACGTTGTGGTGTTTGCGTTCGCGTTAACCGCAGACACATTCGCTGGTGGAGAGCTTTCAACGTTGTCGGCGACGGCATTGCCATTGCGAGGTGGTTGATTGTCTGGTACGCCTGTAGACATATTTGACCAAGCGTTTTGCGGCTGATAGTTAGATTGATCCGTTACCCCCCCCCCTCCTTCTATCGCCCAACAGTGGGACCAAAATTCACATTGTCGATTTCCGTAATCGTAGGAAAGCTAGAGAAGCCCTAACTTTCTCTTAGCTCTCAGATTTCTGCTGAGCCTAACGACAGGTAGTCAAGTTTTGAAAATACAAATGAAACAATATAAATTGAGATAAATAAAAGAGCAACAGAGATCTTATTCTGAATCTGCGTATAAGCGCTTCGAACATGTAAAGTTCTTAGTCGCAAGAGTTGTCGGTGAGTTCCCTAGTTCTAACAACCTAAGACTTGAAAACCCAATTGAGTAGCGGCTCGATAATAAAAACGGAAAGTTGCCTAAATCGGTCTAAGTGATGAGTTGCAGAGATTTTCGTGTATGTGCGTCTCTCTCCCTTACTTCTCTTATATAGGTCTTCAAGGTTGGTTGTGTTTCCTTTTTCTGCCTCCTATTCGAGGTTATCCTTCCGTGAAAATCTTATTTATCTTCTTGTTTTCCATAATTATTTGAGAACTTTGACAATTATTTTCTTTTCCATTTATCTTCTGTGGATATTCGGTAAACCCGTCATTATAGTTGGGCTCATTCTCGTCTAAAACCGTAGGGGGCTTTTATCACGTTTTAGACCCTTTTGGGTTCATTTGCGATTTAGGCGATTTTTACTGTCTCTTTTGGGGAAATCGTCCCTCGTATGATTCAGAACGCTGACTTCGCAAAATAGTAAAAAAAAACGGTATAGTTGAGATAACATCGATGTTTAAGTTAACCGTTATCTTTTTATATGATTGACTCAAAGTTTTTACGAGAAAATAAGTCTTTGCGATTTTAATCGTAAAACTTCAACGGAAACTTCAATCAAGATGAAACAAGAAACAACCAAGTCAAGATTCAAAGAGATAGTGGTGAAGAGGATACAGTCTAGTTGACCATGGGCGACTAGACTTGGTGGTGAGTTTAGTCGCCTGTGGGCGACTAGACTCTGCCAAAGGTCTACTTGCCCATAGGCGACTATACGTAGGGTGTGTCTAGTCGCCAATGTGTGACTAGACTTTTTCATGGGTCTAGTCGACAAAGTTTAGTCACCCATGGGCGGGTAGACATTGTGTGTCTATTTTCCCATGAGCTATTAGACTTGGAACCGACTCAGTTGTTCTCTCGATTTTCCGATTCCTTGTTTTCTTTTAATCGAAAGAGAGATAATGTTTTCTGCAGTAACATTCAGGCATCGATTTTGTCGTAACCATTTTTGACCCAACACTGAACACAGCCTTCATGCCAAGCCAGAACAACAATCCATACTTCGTCTAAAAAGGCTAAGTGACGATTACGCCAATAATTATCATATAACCCAGAAATGGAAATCATACAATAAAGTCATTACAACAAAACTCAGTGCACACAAGTAAACAGTTAACAAAAAAACTTGAACTTCTCGAAAAATCGACCAAGTTTTATATGTTCCACAAGTCACTTTAAGCCCACAACATTTTACCCATAAAATGTGGCATCTAAGGAAAAACTCGTAGCAAAACTATATGAAACACTCCTTAAAAACATATACAAATAAATCTCGAAGGGTCAAAATTTCACAAAGTTCAGTGAAGTAGGATGCTTACTCTGAAGGAAAAATTCACGCGACCCCCTTGGTCCTAATTCCTCGATCATAAATCAAATAACATACAAACAGAAACAACAGTTTTGGCTGCGAACATCTGCAAACAAACCAAAACGTTTCTCTATCGTAAGGTTAAAATAAAATAGTTGCGACACCACACAACATCTTCAAGCCCGTGAACATTCAAGCAAGAATGCGGCATATGAAAGAAAAACCAATCTTCAGCATCACGAGACATCGCGGACGCCTGAAGAACCGTTTTTCGACAAAAATACCTTCCTCGATAAAAACACCATCTTGGAACACCAAACAGTCATATGCACTAACACCTTCTTAACACACACATCCTTCGCGAAGGCTCAAACTCAAATGGTAAACACTTACCATCATTTTTTTGCTGATCACAGCAAACTCTTAATGTCCTAAACACACTAAGCAATATCCTCTCATACAGATAGCTCTCAGACATCCGACACATGGATAATAGCACGCTATATAATAAATCCAATATTTTGGTCAGCACTTCCAGACGACTTCAAATTTTTTCTTTGGAGATATGCTCGGTTGCCGATCAGTGCAAGTCATATAAGCCGAGAACTTGTCTCAGACTTCAATATCGAGACATAATCAGGTCAAAAACGCTAAAGGTAAAGTAAGCCGAAATAGTCATCGTAAACACTAAACCGTTACTAGGCCTAGGTCTTGCCCTAAACCCATCACAGTGGTCTCAGACATCTCAAGGCATAGTATCAAACCGATATGAGATCCCAAAGCATGTCTCTTCGTTGATATATGCACATTTATGAGACTTCTAGAACACAAGCCTTTGAGTATTCTCATCTTACACAACAACAAGTGGCACAATCCTCTGAGCGTCGGAAATAAGATGACAATATATTGGACCTATGCTCTAGCCATTAGGTTATACCTAATAAACCGTCAACCAACGCCAACGCTGAAACACTCCTGTGCCTTCGCAATGGGTTCGGTAACAAACCAAACTATCTTAAGCTGTGCACGTTTGGTTGTCTTTGCTTCCCCTGGATCCAGCCATACAATCAAAACCAGCTGGAACCAAAGTCCAAACCATGTATCTTTCTCGGGTATTCTCTTCATCAGAGTTTCTTTTGCTTAGATCCTTCTTCATCTCAAATTTTTGTCTCTAGACATGTTCATTTTGTCGAAACCAATTTCCCTTTCATTTCACTCTCTTCATCTCCTAAAAAAAATAAAACCTACCATTCTAAATTTGTGCCTGACAGTCACCAGAATCTTGGTCCCGCAAAGTTATCGTCTGTCTTCACAAGCACCTCCAAGTTTGACTACTTTACCCTCTGAAATTAACTTTTCAGTAACAAATGCTTTTAGTGGTGATTTAGAACAGAACAGGGAACTACATAAGTAGAGCCATCCCAAGTGTCTGAAGCTCAACTCAATCCTCAAGCAGCATCACCACAACCTATGCCATCTCTGGGAAAGACACAAGATGGCAACCAGAGGAAAAACAAAAATTTCAAACCTTCAAACAAAATTTTCCTTCGTCAACAAACGTACACTGCTGCCTCAGAAAATGAACCACCCAGCTTACTATAAGCTTTAAACGATGAAAGATGGTGTGTTCAATTAGTGAAGAGTACAACTCTCAACTACAGAACCACATTTGTAGTCTTGTTCCATATGATCCAAAGAAGAATCTGGTTGGTTGCCAATGGTTTTATCGGATCATCGCAGACCTGATGCTACAATTGAATACCAAAAATCTTGTCTTGTCGCCAAGGGCTATCATCAGAGACCTGGTGTGTAATCTCTTGACACTTACAGTCCTGTAATTAAACAACCAACAGTTCTTCTTATCCTGAATTTGGCAGTGTCAAAGAACTGGCCTCTACGACAACTAGACATCGACAATGCTTTTCTCTAGGGCACTCTCACTAACGACGTGTATACAGAACATCATCCAGTGTCTGAAATTGCATCAGGTAATCTATGGATTCAATCAAGCCCCACGTGTTTGTTACATGGAGCTTCGTACAAATCTGCTCCAACTTGGCTTCAATACTCACTGGTGTATGCTTCCCTATTCATTCTCCAGCACGGTCACATTGTCCTCTATGTATTCATATATGTCGGTGACATCATAGTTATTGGAAACAATTCGGACAAGGTTCAGGCAATCATTGAACATCTCAGCAAACGCTTCTCTCTCAAGGATCTGGGTCCCTTATCATACTTTCGTGACGTCGAAGCACACCGCTCTACCTGTAGCTTACTTCTAACACGAATGAAGTATGTCAAAGATCTCTTGGGGCGTCTCTACATGTCATCTACTAATCCAGCCTCCTCTCCAATTGTCCCCACTGATCGTCTCCAACTCACATCTGGTAATGTCTTAGCGATGGCTCCGATTACAGAAAACTTGTAGGCAGCCTTCAGTATCTCCATTTCACTAGACTTGATATGTTCTTCGCTGCGAACAATCTGTCACAGTCCATGCATCACCCCCACTGATCTCCATTGGCAGGCTTCCAAAAGAGTACGAAGGTATCTTGCAGGTACTAGACATCATGGGATCTTCTTGTGCAGCGACACAAAATTATCACTTAACACATTCTCTGATGCCGATTGGGCCGGCAATAGAGACGACTACACCTCCACTACTGCCTACATCGTGTACCTTGGCTCCAAACCCAATGTTCTGGTCGTTAAAGAAGCAGAAACAGTAGCTTGATCATCCAAAGAGCCAGAGTATAGATAAGTTGCAGATACTGCAGCATAACTTCAATGGATTGTCTCCTTACTTCATGAACTTATTATTACATCCGTAAGCAACCCAGTGATCTATTGTAAAAATTTGGGAGCCACTTATCGTTTTCTAAACCCGGTGTTCCATTCAAGGATGATGCATGACGCCTTAGATTATCATTTTATCCGAGAGCTGGTTAAGTCTGGTTTTCTACGTGTCTCACACTATCCGCCAAAACCAGTTAGCTGACGTTTTCACCAAACCAGTCTCATGGTCCCTGCTCGAGCTACACTCCTCCAAGATGGGACTCTCCTCTGGCTCGTTCATTGATATAGCCTATTTATTACCAGTTTTAGACCATGTTATATGCTTTATTTAGGTTCTTTTATGTGCGTCTAGGATATGTTTTAGAGTATTTACAGGTTTAGTGACGTTTTGGAGATAAATGGAGATACTTGGAGCTTTTGGAGCATTTAGAGGAGAAGAATCTGTAGCTGACTATTTGAGGAGTCAAAGTACAAGTCTGTCATTGATCGACGACACAACCATGGAATCGACCGATGATGAAAGACAAAGGTCGATCGATTCTGCACACTTGCCATCGATCGACGCCCAACTAGAAGACAGCCGACTGAAAAGCCCAAGTTCAGAAGACAAAAGACAAGAATGCATTGGACGAGTTTTGACCTAGATTTTAGGGTTTTCATATTTATGCTCATGTATTGAGAGCATGCAGGGTGTGCAAGTGCAAGTACAAGCCTAGGCAAGGCTTGATTCAAAACACATAGCTTTATAGTTTTATTTTTTAGAGGAGAAGATTCATAACTCCTTAGGGAGGTTTGTATTGGAACTCCAGTATTTTATCTATGCATTCTATTCAATTATTATTCTTTCTTTGATTATTTTTGGGTAGTCATCATCTAGGTTTAGGGTTGAATGATATCAATCATTGATGAGCCCAAAAATAGGATAGCTAGTTAAGTTAATATCCATCAGTTGAGTTGTGCTTAATGTTTGCATTCTAGAGTAGCTAACTAGGATCTCGAAAGTAGGACATGGACGACTACGAGAGTAGGTTTAGTACCTCAACAAACTACATTTAACTAGGCACTTAGGGCATGAGAGAGCTGGTCTAAAAATTCTGGTGGACTTATCAAATCTCGTTCACACTTCCTTTTGATTTCACTATCGATCTACATCAGGCCTTCGCCGTCGATCGATGGTCTTTCCTTTTGCTCGCATACGAGAGTTGGAGTTAAAAGGGTCAGAATAGTTAATATTTGAGTCGTAGTATATTTACATATTTGTGCTTCTTATCCACTATAATCTATTAAGCTTAGAACCCTAGATGTAGCATATTAACATTTGCATCAAGTTAGTTTATTAGAATATTTTCATATTTGCATTATTAGCATATTTCCATATTGCATCTCTACTTCTTTAAAATGAATATTTCCTTAACTGATTGTTTGCCAACCAATATATATATTTACCTATCTTAATCTTTAGAAATGAGAAATATATTTGTGTCATTGCTCTCTGTGGATTCGATCCCTAAGTACTACACCTGATCTCTTTTAGAAAGAGTGCTATTTGTGTGTTAAAGACTAGGGTTAAATTTTGATAGTGATTTATTTAGGATATTTATACCCTGCTAGAACAACTAAAACATGCATGTTAAATTTGGCACCGTTGCCGGGGAGCATTGATCGTCATTAGATTTAATTTTTAGTATGTAGTCTAGGTTTGTACATACATTCAAGTTACTAAATTTTCCTTTTCCTTGTTTTTCAGGTGCATGCTAAAACACACCAGAAGCAATAAAAGACAAGAATTACTATTCTCTCACCCCAATAGAATCAAACGTACGATCCGCAAAGAAAGACGACAAACATCGATTGACAGCAACAACTTTGCGTTGACCGACACATCTGTACAGACAACATTTGGAAACCCTAGATCTAGCATATTAACATTTGCATCAATTTAGTTTATTAGCATATTTTCATATTTGCATTATTAGCATATTTCCATATTTGCATTATTAGCATGGTTTCATATTGCATATCTACTTCTTGAATATTTTCTTAATTGGTTGTTTTCCGACCAATATATATATATATATTCACATAGCTTAATCTTTATAAATAAGAAATCTATTGTGTGTCATGGCTCTCTGTGGATTCGATCTCTAAGTACTACACCTGATCTCTTTTGGCAAGAGTACTATTTGTATGTTAAAGACTAGGGTTAATTTGATAAAGATTTTTTTAAGATATTTATACCCTGCTAGAACAACTGAAACACGTACGTCAAATTTTTCACCGTTACCGGGGAGCATTGATCGGCACTAGATTTAATTTCTAGGATTTAGTCTAGGTTTGTTACTACATTCAAGTTAATTCAGTTGTAGAACGCGAGAAGGAATATGGTTATCTACAACCAGACGAGTTCGGTATCATGAGAGATCAAGACAGTCATGCAAGAGCTATGGATAGCAGACTACTTAATGTCATGAGGGAAGATATTGAAGACATTCTTGCAATGGCTAATGGAGCTTGAAACCTTTTCGCGCAACACTCTGGTTATCGAGCATCGATCGATGGTCACCACATGCGTCTAGTATGCGAAGGATACAATGAAGATTACAGAGTGGAAAAGCAGATTGAATATTGCGGCCTCGCATAAGAAGAAACTGGTTGGGTGATGAACGCGAGATGGGATAATCAAGCATCGTTCACAGGCCAGTCATGGCCTTCGAATGATAAGACGCGAACCAGAACACCAACATGGATCAGAAGAGACAGATATTGGTAACCTTAGACCAAATGAGTTTGGTATTTTCAAAGTCCCAGGGGGACATGCACGTGATCTTGATGGTAGACTCCTACATTTATTCAAGTAGGATGTAGCAGATACCCTTATAATTGCTAATGGATCGGATAATATATTTGGACAGCAGCAGCGGCCATCGATCGACGCACACCATTCAACAATGATTGATATTGAGGAGCAGATACACGAGCCAATCCGTACTGATCCAGAAACTGTCTAGTCACCATCAATCGACACAGCCATCAGGACATCGATTGATTGGCGTTATGAGCAATTTACGAGAGCCTTTGATACTGAAGGCAACAGACTTTTCCACTGGGAAAATAAAGATGAGTCTGGCATCTAAAGAGATGAGAATGGTAATGCACGAGCTACAGATGGAAGGGTAGTGAATGTGCAAGCTGAAGACATCAGAGCAGTTCTAGAGAGAGCTAATTTGTTTGAACAAAGCTATATATGTTTACCAGAACATGAAGCAAGGATTGTTATGTCTACGAAAGATCAAAAAACATACAGCAGAGAAGAGATTGATGATATTGTGAATGCGATCTAGAGAACTCAAGATATGTCACTAGATGATTTTTACAAGAGGTTGGATGATGTCTACTATCCTATAGACACCTCCTTACCGGTTTGACTACACGCATGGATGAGATGAAGCAAGACTTGGATATTGTTCAGAGACAAAATACGATTGGGGCAGAAAACCGAGCATCGATCGATGGCAACATCTACGCATCGATCGACGCTGATGAACACGGACATAAGCCAGCAGCAGAACTAGAATTGGAAGATAGGTTCGATGAGATTTCATTTTCAGAGAGCCTGATGATGGAATATATTTCTCAGCAATTGGAGGATTTATTAGACATTATAGCTGCCAGACTTAAAATGCTACATCGCAGTATTGAGAAATTACAACGAGGGATGCATTCAATGGCCATTTTCAGAACAGTTACAAGGAATCAGAAAACCAGAAGAGATGAGGCATTAAGGAACTTCATTAGTACATGGTTTCAGAAGAGCAAAGAAGATGTAGACACTTATTTTCCACGTGTTGATCCAACTTCTTACTAGTCATAAAGTCACAACGTCGAGCTAAAGATTATAACCAACTGCTGAGTGGCAGACAACCCACTGTTTAGTAAGCTTTTATTTAGTTTTTACTTATACTACTACTTATTTCGAGTTTTACTTTGTTTTATATAGACTGTTTCGAGTTTTTACTTTGTTTTATGTAGACTGGATCGCAACCATCGATCGACCACACACATGTACCATCAATCGATACTCTTTTCACAGAGTTTGGTATCAAATTTCTCTACCTATCTATTTACTTATGATTTCTTTTTCCTAACCAATCCGGGGCAGATTACACTAGGGACAGTGTAATTTAAGCCTGGGCAGGTTCGCTAATGCTAGTTAATTTGTTTTGATTTTTATTTGCTATATATATATATATAATTTTTTCAAAAAAAATTATTTACTCAAGAAGGAGACTATGATCAAGATTTATTATTGACTAACCACACTTTAGCACCATTTTTAGAAGGTTGTTGCAGAGATTACTAGAGATACCAAAATGGATCATCCTGCCATTATATCACACTTGCTTAGAAAGTTTGAAGGAACCGAAGCTGATTTCCAACACAAATTCTGACATTATCTGCTTGCTTTGGGGCTTGGTATACACTGGATCAGATTCTTTCTGCAAGTCTGTAGGTACAAGTCATTGCACCTTTGGTTTCGTTCTCTCTTTCTCTTTAGTATCTACCTAACAACTTAAAACATTGAGACGACTTCCCGAGATGCAAAGGGATAAGGAAATTACCTAAGACCCCCATTATTCTAATTCGGTGGAACGATCACACATCGTTGGAAGCGAGGGGTAGGTACATTACTGATGACCCCACTGTTCGCCTACAACTTTGCCCAAAAAGCAAAAGAAAAAGAAAAGAAAAGAAAAGAAGAGGAAGATCGAAAATGAGATGGCAAGATGGAATGTATCATCATCATTGTCCATTGAGTCTGAGATCTAGAAAGATTCAGAGAGAAAGGAATCAGAGAAGATTTTGTGCCTAGTTGTTCAGATACTTGCAGAAGTAGAGTCCATGTGTTCTTGGATTGATACTCCCAAGGTAAAGCCTACATTTTATTATATGCAAGCAAATGAAATCAGTAGAGGGGTGAGTCAGATTAATATTTGCTAAGTTGTTGGTAGACAGGATTTGGTTGCCATACTAGGATAGGGTATATAAAGTATCTCTGTGATTGACTTGATAGGATGTGGTTGCAACAGAGTAAGGTAACAGTTATACTTAGACATTATGTGAGTCTTCGCTTCTCAAACCTCTTTCACATGCTTGGTTTTCTTGAGGGTAAGCAAAAGGTTAAGTCTGGGGGAGTTGATATAGCCTATTTATTACCAGTTTTATGCCATGTTCTAGGCTCTATTTAGGGTCTATTATATGTGTCTAGGATATGTTTTAGAGTATTTATAGGTCAATGAACATTTTGAAAATACTTGGAGCTTTTGGAGCATTTAGAGGAGAAGAATTTGTAGCTGACTATTTTAGGAATGGAAGTAAGCCTGTCGTCGATCGACGACACAACCATGGAATCAACCGATGATGAAAGACCAAGGTTGATGGATGCTGTACACTTGCCATCGATCCACCCCCACTTTCGGAGACAGCTGACTGAAAAGCCCAATTTCATAAGACAAAAGACAAGAATGTCATGGACAAGTTTTGACCTAGATTTTATGGTTTTCATGTATTGAGAGCATGCAAGATGTGCAAGTGCAAGTAAAAGCTTAGGCAAGGCTTGACATAAAAACACATAGCTTTATAGTTTTAGGTTTTTAGGGGAGAATATTTACAATTACTTAGGGAGATTTGTATTGGAACCCAATATTTTATCTATGCATTCTATTCAAATTATTGTTCTTTCTTTGATTATGTCTGATTAGTCATCAACTAGGTTTAGGATTGAATGATAGCAATCATGGATTAGCTCAAAATAGGATTGTTAATTAAGTTAATATCCATCAGTTGAGTTGTGCTTAATGCTTTGCATTCTAGAGTAGCTAACTAGGATCTCGAAAGTAGGACACAGACGAATACAAGAGTAGGTTCTGTGCAGAACAGACCACATTAAACTAGGCTGTTAGGCGCATGCGAGAGCTTGTCTATCAAGTCTGGTGGACTTATCAAATCTTGTTCATACTTCCTTCTGATTTCACCGTCGATCGACATCAGGCCTTTGCCGTCGACTGATGGTCTTTCCTTATAGTCGCATACGAGAGTTGGAGTTAAAATGGTTAGAATAGTTAATATTTGAGTCCTAGTATATTTACATATTTTTGCTTCATATCCACTATATAATCCATTAAGATTGAAACCCTAGATGTAGCATATTAACATTTGCATCAAGTTAGTTTATTAGAATATGTTCATATTTGCATTATTTCCATATTTAGATTATTCGCATATTTCGATATTGCATCTCTACTTCTTGAAAAGAAATATTTCCTTAACTGATTGTTTGCCAACCAATATATATATATTCACCTATCTTAATCTTTAGAAATAAGAAATCTATTATGTGTCATTGCTCTCTGTGGATTCGATCCTTAAGTACTACACATGATCTCTTTTGGTAAGAGTACTATTTGTATGTTAAAGACTAGGATTAATTTGATAGTGACTTGTGTAGGATATTTATACCCTGCTAAAACAACTAAAACACGCACGTCATTCATCTTTCAGGGATGTATAGACATACACAAGATATAAATTATATGTCCATCATAACTCTTTGTATCTCAATTGTATACCCCTCAATATCTTGTGATATCTCATTAAGGCTTCCTCCTTTTACTATTTAGGACCTATGTACAAACAGTTATTAGAGAAGAAATATCCAAACTTGTACTACCTACCACCAGTGCCTAAAATTTCTGACTGAAATGGTGCATTCACAATCCGGGAGTATCAAAGGGAGTCCTAGATATGCTTCATCGCGGAGAATAAACTCATCTATATACCTAAAAGATGTTTGGTTCTCAACTGCAGTAGAGAAGAAGCGCCAAGATCCCAAGATAACCTGCAATGCTAGGAAGTGAATATAGGCAAGAAAAAACTGATTAGATGTGTCAGAGTCGACGCCAACCTTATGGACGGCCTTAAGGAAAAATTGATCCAATTCTTTAACTTGGGTCGAAGTTTTGTGGTTTGCTTTGTCGGCATGGTTTCATGGCTAGGCGTGTGATTGTGGTTTGCTTCGGATATTCTTGAACCTGTCATTTTCTGTTTGAATTGGCTGAGGTGATATGTGCGTCTAGCGGAATCCTTTGAGTGGGTGCACTTAAACAGTACCCTCCTTTCAGTGCCTAATTTTTAACGAATCAGGTCTGAGTGATTTGACCTCATTGACTCAATGGAATGTGGTTGTTTTAAGAGGCCCGGGCCACGCTAAAATGAAGCAGCACTCAGCGAGTTATGAAGATAAAAAAAGGAGAATGTGAGGTGTTTATTATTTAAGTTTGGGGTCAAACGTGAAGAGTACAAGTAGTGAGGAGAAATAGATCATGCGGTCGGAAATAGAACGTACAAGTGAGAAAAAGAGGTTCAGAAATTATTGACCTCGGACAACAAGTTAATGTCTGAATATAAGCTAACAGCTAACGACGGGGCCGGAAGTGTGCCAAACTCAATCAGAGACTCTTTCTCTCTCAAGGTAAATATAGGTCTGTAGTCGTTTCTCCTAGGTCGGATTCTGTCTCTTTGGCGTTGGGATGGCTTCGTATTTATAGTCGAAGAAGCCTTCTACTGTAGCTCGAGGCAGATATCCGGACATGTGTTTGTTGATAGGTAATCATTTCAACTACTCTTGCTTTTGAGCTAAAAAGTTGTTTGAATGATAGGTTTAATAGGTCATCATTGCAAACTGCTACGTTTAAGTCGACATGTTTTTCTTCTTGTGCAAGAGGGAATAGTTCAGATGCCAGTGTTGCATGTTTTAACTTCCCTTGGTGTTGGACATGCTTTTGCATTTGGGCTTCTTTTAGGTCTTTCTCTTCGTAGGTTGATTTTGTGTAGCTTCTGCAAGTTTATTGGACCAAATTCGAATTGGATTTGACAAAAGAGATGTGTTTAGTACCTCCTATAATCACCATATGACGAGTCTTTCTTTAAGGAGGAGTCACATTTTTACTATTTTCACTGAAAAAATGAATTTTTGAAACATCATTGTATGTGAAGGGAATAAAAGAGTACTTAGTTAGTTTTGACTTTCGAGGGGCCAATTTATGAAAATCTAATTACATAACTTTGTAACTTTAAGTTTCTTTTACTAATTCTACCTCACTATAGTAAATAATTGTAAAAATTAACTTCCAATCTATTGTGTTTAGTCCTGATTAAAAAATATCTATTGTGTGAGGTATATACATGGCAACATGGAAACATATTCATTTTTCAGAAGTTGACAATGCTTTTTGTTTAAATTTGTAAATGTATGAAGTCTTTGTTTTAAGTTTTTTTGGAGTAGAATTTGAATTTGCTAGAGATGACTACAAGACAACTCTAATGGGCGTAATGATTAATCTCACGTGGATTCGTAGGCGATGCAGTTCGTGGCTCCGCACTTGGTCTTCGAATAGACACTAGCTGTTTTGCTTAATCATTTGTTGTAGTAAAAGTTTTAAATTTAAATTATTTTAAATGTAATATTTTGTTAATATTTTATATTTTATTATTTTCTTAAGAATGATTTTAATATAGATTTTATTTAATTAAACAAAAAATAAAATAAAATTTTTTGTTTATTCTAAATTATATTTAAGAATAGATATGCATATATTTAAAATTAACTTTAGATAGAATTTTATATTTTTTTCTTAAAATATATTATTCAGATGTATAAAATTAAGAAAAATATATTAAAATTGTATAATTAACAAAAATTAAAACTAAACATTTCTAAAATTTGTAGATATCAAAAGGAAACAAATAGTATTATGATTAAAGTTTATATTTTTAAAAACAAATTGTATTAAATTATGAAAATATTTTTAGTTATAAAATTGAACAATTAGAAGAAATACAATTAAATAATATTTCAAAATTTTTAAATAGTGTTATATTTCTATTATTATATTATTTAAAGTCATATTTAAAAAGATATACTTTAATAAGGAAGTATGAGTTATAATCATATTCTAAATGTTTACCAAAAATATAAATCTCCTTTAAATGTTATTCCATGTCACATAAGCTATTTGTGAATTCTTTTCTAATCTCGCTAATTTAATATCTTTGAATATTTGCTTCAAAGATCATATAAGCTATTTGTGAATTCTTTTTTAATCTCGCTAATTACTGTTCCTATTAGCCTTGCTTCTCGTTGTTTTTTTAGTTTTTCTTGTTTGGGTTTTCATTTGTTTTTTTGGAGTTTTCTTTGGTTTGCCGGTTATGCTCTCAAATTAGTTTTTTTTCTTTTACCGTTTCCTTCAATATGACATTTGCTCATTTCCTTGTTAATGAAACATCTTATGCCAAAAAATTCTTTGTTTTACTTTAACTTTTTATTCAAATGATATTAATGAACCTTGAAAATTATTCAGTTGCTAGAACTTATAAGCTTAATAAAAGCTTTTTTAAGACATTTTCAAGAATGTTACATCATCGTCACTTATAGTTGATACTATCCTATTACAAATGATGATCTACTTGAAAATTTCCATGGACGTCTTCACTATGGCAGTTTTCCCCTGAATTCTACGAATCTATGATGAATGGATCTACGATGAACGGTTTTACCTGCACCACATCACCTTGGACAGCTTATCCCTTGATTCACGAGACCGGATGGCTATACCTGCAGTGCGCTGAAACCTCCAATAAGCTTTGCATATTTAAACTTCAAGAAAGTGTAATATGGGAATCAAACCCCAAAAGTTTGTGTTATAAGCATTATTGAAGAAAGTACTTTAAAATGTATTGTGTAAGGTTTATTGCAACACCGAATTTATATTAAATATTCATATGTCATATGTTAAACTATTTTTTATTTTAATTATTATAAGGGTTAAACTAAATGTTTGTTCACAAGTTTTATTGTATGAAGTCTTTGTTTTATGCTGTATTTTATTAAGTCTTTGTTTAAATTGTATTATATGAAGTCTTTGTTAATTTTATGTTGTATTCTATTAAGTCTTGTTTAAATTGTATTATATGAAGTCTTTGTTAATTTTATGTTGTATTCTATTAAGTCTTGTTTAAATTGTATTATATGAAGTCTTTGTTAATTTTATGTTGTATTCTATTAAGTCTTGTTTAAATTGTATTATATGAAGTCTTTGTTTTATGTTTGTCTTTTATGAAGTATTTGTTTAAATTGATAATTAAGAGTTATAATAGAACTTGGAAAATAGTTTTGTGGTAGAATTTTAAAAAATATTTTTAGCTAGTATTGTATAAAGAAATTTAAAATGTATTTTGTAAAATATTGGAAATAAATCTATTCCCTTTAGATGTCTTTGTATAAATGGCCCCTGAAATCGCCACCTTATGTTAACCGCCACCTGTGTAAAGTGTTGGGGGTTGGGGACTTAAGTGGTCTGCAAGAAGGTGGCAAAGGGTTGAAGAGCATGATCTTTCTCATTAAGTGAAGAATAAACTTATGACAAAGGGTTGAAGAGCATGATCTTGTATATACAACAAACATATGTGAAAAATAAACTTACGATAATATCGGAAACATAAGATCTATATTATTATATGACTGGTGATAAACTCTTAAAAAGAAAGTAAGAGTAGTTAGGTATCATCGTATATCTTTAATAAAAATAGTTTTTGTAGAAATTATCGAAATATCCTTATTTAATAATAAAAATATGTTTCAAATTTAATAGTTAATACTATATTGTTATGAAAATATAAATATATAATCTTGTACTATTTTGTTTTACAATTTTAGTTAAAGAAGGTAATGTTAACATAACTTTAGTAGTTTGTTTCGTTGCGCTAGAAAATAATCAGTATTACTTCAACTAGTAATAATATTGGAGAGACATTGGTTCACGTTAACATATATTTCTTAAACAAATGAAAAAAAATAGTTTTGATAAATATAACATAAATTCATTTCAGATAAATCTATTAAATTTGTATTTATTTCAAAATTAAAAGTCTTAACATATTTTTGTTAAAATTTAGTTATTGTTTAACCATTATACATGTTCTTGACCCCGAATGTCACTTACGGTCCAAAGCCAATCATACACGGTTCATAGCCAATTATCGGCCCATAGCCATCATACACGGCCCAAAGCAACTCGACCCGTTGGTCACTCATATGGCACAAACCCACTCGACCATGAAGGTCTATCACGGCTGAAGCCAACATACAACTCGAAGTCAAATATGAAGCATATATCTTTTTAAGGACCTGAGTAAAATCACAATTTCCTTAATTATGTTCATTTGTTTAATCTCATGCCTTCCTTATATACCATTGTCAACTTGTTTGGTTAAATTTTTCTTTATTAACATGCCATTCATTTTACATTAAATCCTTTGTTTTGACATAAACATTTCCATTCCACTTTAACATCAATTCACACAATCTATAATGCCATATCCTAAGAACACGAGGAACATTTTTCAACAACTGGAGATCACTTCGATGAACGAAGAACGAACTTCCATAAAACACATCATTCATTCGTACACCATAGCATAACCGGATCTAAATCGCTAAAAACTATGCTTACATGTTGTCATGAATCATATGCTCACCTGGAGTGATCTTAAAAAGATCTAAGAGTCGAAACGTTGCTGCGTTTTCTGGTGAGAATTTTTGTCATCCTCCTTTCTCGATCGTCCCTTGTCGAATTCTTTCTCTACAACTTCATTCTTGCTCTGGCTTCTTTGTAAGAATCTTTTCTTTTTTGGTTGTGAAATAAATGAGTACCCAAGGTTTATTTTTATAGGTTTCTTGGACTTGGTCACCAAGCCGAGTACTTAATGAATGTTTCCTTATTTAGATCGGTCATAGATCACCATCAATTCTTTATTCATTCTCTAAAATATTTTTCTTTACTGATTATCGAAGATCCGAGTGTTCTTCTGCATAATCATGCAAAGATAATTATTCAAACTTTCCTTACTTGAAACCCGGACTGCCTGATATTCCTTAATTAATTTTGCGGTTTCGTTCTTTTCTTTAGTTAGGCCATGATCACCAATGATCAGCTTATCGTCATTCAGCCTAATCCACAATTGTTCCAAGTGCTCACCGAGCATCCAACACTTAGTTAAAATACAATTTATTCGTCCCAATGTTCAACAAGTACAAGTGATACCACACTTAGGAAAATAAACTCTTTGCAGAATAAAACCTCACATGGTCTATTTTATTCAAAACTAAAAATACTCTAGGAGCGGGTAATATACCCCTATCAGCTTTAGGGAAAACATTCTCAATAGCCTTGACTTTTGATGGGCATCAGTCAGAGATGAAAGCCAAATTTTTACCATCACCTATCACACCACACAACTAAGTAAAAAACTATTCTCATGAAGTCGCATCCTCTGCTTTTACAGTCTCAAAATCTATATGATATATATTCCTAATTTCATCCTGACATGCAGCCACTAACATAACACATCTCAACTTATCACTTGTATGTGATTCATCTACAACAATAACGCTTCTCATGGAATGAAAGCCTTTGATACATGCACCAAAAGAAAATAACAAATACATAAACCTAAGTTGAGCATCATATTCAAGCTTTGTTATTGTACCTGGATTGACCTTCTTTATTTTTAATAGATATGAACGCAAGTCTTGATAGCGACTGACATGAGTGTCTTTAACCATATCTAGTGCATATGCTAAGGCACTATCACCTTTGTATAACATATGTCAAATCCATGTACTGCCTTAATACAATCCATTCTATTTTTGAGCTGGATTCCTTTAAGATCACTATCACTAGTAAATCCATCAACATACATCTTGCCAATATATTTTTTTATTTTTCTATTGGCGACGAGAGTACATATAGACCGCAGAGCATGTATGAAGAATCAATATATTTACGAACGAAGAATTATGGAGATGATCTTGACATATGTGAAGCATGTCTCATCCACGAACATCCACGAACGAACCAAATTGCATAAAATACATACTTTCAAGACTTCTTGTTGCTGAAATCAAATCTGTTAATCAATGAAATTTCATTATTAATTCCTTCTTGCCACTGAATATGTCGCTAGACTTAATGGTTTCTCGACTTGGAACCATGATTAGAAGAATTCATTAATAATAGCACTCACCAGAATATAGAGAAGCATATATATATATATATATATATATATATATTAAATCATAGAAGTCAAGTATTAGTGTCGCATAAAAATGTTACTCTTAGTCGATAATTCCGAAACTTCAAAATAAGTTTCTAAAGGATTTTCAACAGATATGCCCAATCCGTTGGAAATAGATTTGGTTTCAAAATAATCCTAAACTGAATACCTTAAACCCTTAATCATATACCTTATATTGTTGGAAACCTGCAGAAAAACTGCCTTATTCTCCTGGCTGTTACAAATTGCTAAACTTTCCTCTACTTTTACAACAGGAACCAAAAATCCTAAAGGAAAGTCGAACGAATAGTATTTTCACAACATCCATTAAATACTGTTACGTTTTAGTCGAAAGTTTCTGACAGTTGTCTTCTCGTTAGAAACTCCGTCAGAAATAATTGTTTTTTCTTGTAGTGTATTAAACTGAGCTTATTGAAGTGACGTACACATGTTAAATAGAAAATACATTAGCTTTGATTTCGTAACCAGTATGAATAGCAAGGTTTGTTATAATTACTTTTGCATTGGTTAAAAAGTATAATAACCTCTTGCTTTGTAGTAAAGGAAGGTTTTTTTACGTAATAAAAACTTCCAAAATTGAATTTATCAATAATCTTTAGGAGTTTTGACATCTTCAAAAGTCTGATATATTTAATGTCTAATTTAATCACATACTAGGAGATTATTTTAATACAAATAATTTAAGATATAGTGTCATCTATAGGCCTTAGCCACAAACACACACAAAATGTTAAATATGTAGAATCATATATATACTGAACCAGTTTCTTCTCTCCATAAGCTATCCACTTCAGCAATATGTGGCTCAAACAAGAAAAACAAATTGGTGTTTATGTTTTAGATGTCATGAATTGGGCTTATTGACTACTTCTTATGTCCGTTGTAATATATGTTTAATCGCGTAAACGCTTGGCTCAATAAGATAAAAACCTGACATTTAGAACCAAAGTCTTTTATGTTTCTCATCATACTCTTAAATGGTGAGTTAGGGTTTCAATTGTTTCCGTCTCTTCTGAGAAATAGGACATGACCCTTTGGGTTTTCATAAAGCAGTGAATCTTCCTCTACCTCTACATTCTCCCTTAGTTTCTGGGATTTAGGGGAATCAATCTCCTCTTTCTAAATAGTAGTGACATCTTTTTTTCTATCTCCACTGATCTATTGCATTTTTCCTATAATCAATTATCTAACTCTTGCCTGCCACGTCTATTTTGTCTTAATCTGTAGAATTCAGTGATCCTCTGGTCATGCCAATCACTACTGTCCCTCTTTGTGAGCAGGCTCGATTGTGAAAGCCGATGGGTTTGAGGTTTCACGCTGCACTTACATGTACAAGATCACTGAAATCCAATCTTGCAAGTCTATTTATATTATGTTTTTGAATCATTAACCTAGATTTCAACTTGCAGCTATAGTTTTCCAAATATGTTCGGTCCAAGGCTCAGACCTCAACAACGATGCAGGGGGGAAAATCCACATTACTCCCCGTTACCTGCTTATTACTATGTTTTTTTATAATTCCAACAGCAGAACTGTGATCGTCTACTTATCTTTGTGGGACGAGGTTACCTCAATTTTTAGAGGTCCTTTGAATTAAGGGGATAAATACCAGTCTGTAATGGTAGTTAATACAGTCAATCCAAAGATATATGTAGGTATGTGCATCTAAATTTGTGATTAAAACATGTTGATTGTTATGATTTTCAAACCACATATGTCATTTTCCATATATATTTAATGTTAGCTTGGAAATATTTGGATTTTTGCAGGGAACCTCTATCTCAACTCCACACCAGCCACAAATTCTATTTTGACACTGATCTTCGTGAAGTCAAAGAGTTCACCACCAAGTATTCATACTGTTGTATTCAACAACCCAAATGTTTGATTATCTTATGCAAACGTTCTCCATGCAGTTTGGGAGGTACATAGATTTTTCCTGTGTTGATACCATGGAAAGGATTAAGGAAAAGGAAGTTGTGTCAATTGGAGATCTAAACACGTTTATCTCTAATCCCAACGAGTATGTATAAGCCAACCTAAACACGTTGATCTAGGTTATCTTTCTCTCTTTGAGTTTATTAAAAAGGTCTAGGCTTTATCTCTCTGTGCATGGTTTATGCAACGATGTTCTGTTCGCTTTAGTTTTTGCTTCTAGGGTTTAGTGATTTTTGGGTTTAGGAAACGATTGCTCAGGTTTTTTTAGTTCTTTGTGACACTATATTCTGTTGTTTTTATTATTTGTCACGTTCGATTTTAGCTTAGGCATTTTAGATTCTTCTATACACAGTTTTTCTGAAAGCACATCTTTTTTCCACAGTATATTAAACCCTTTCGTACATGCACAACTTTGACTGAATATGATTTTACCATCTTCTCTAGGGTTTAGTGAGTTTTGGTTTTAGGACATGATTGTTCTCTGCTTTTTGTTAGCTTTTCATGTATATAAAGATAGTCTTTTTTCTAAACTGTGAGACTTTGTAGTTTTTGCAGTATAAGAAAAATAGATCAATTTTGATAATTCATGCGACCAGTATAGTATTTTAATTTTTCAATTTATATTTATATTTATCAGTTTAATCATAAAATTTAGTAATAATTATAATACGAACATTCATATTAAAATATATTATGTCATATCGGAAGTTTGAAAGAATCATAACAACTATATAAACATGGACAAAATTCATTAATAGCCAATTGATTTTAAACTGAATGTTCAGGAAACTTAAAATAGTTCTAGAGTGGTCGATGATTGAGCTCTAGCTACAGATAAATTAGCTTAACTCGATCTTTGGATCCTTCCTGGTCGGTCTTGGCTTGTGGATGCTATCATCAACTTGTTTCCACACTACAAAGCCCAATTGTCTTCACCTGGAAGTCCTTGTCAAACCCATATTTTACTTGGTATTAGAGCAGGTCTATTGGTGAGATAGAATAGATGTTAACTTAAGTTACACACCAGAAATTAAAGAATTTGTTAGAATAGTATATAAAGAGCCAATTGATCAATAATTTAAAATTGAGATCCCATTTTCAAAATTTTGCGTTGGACTAGAAAAGGAAATTACATATTTAGTATTTTTGTTATTCCAATCAAAAAGTCTAACAGGGTGGTGATGTCAAACTTCTGGTTTTGTTTTGGGAAAATATTTGTTGAATGTTAACATGTTTTCTTGACTTTTTATGACTTATTCCTATCAATCATTAAATTTTATTTATTACTGAAAAGAAAAGACTTTATAGAGTCGTTCTAAATAATTGTCGAGAGAAAAAAAAGTTCTATATAAACTAGACTTGCTACGATGATTTTACTTGTCATAGATTCATAACTTGGTTTGTCCCCTTCTTCATCTTCTTATCTATCTCGCATCTGTCCACACCAAGTAAGTTGGTCGACATCTTTTGATAAGTATCCAAATTATTGATATACCGCATTTCCGGGTCACCTGGGAAAATCATATGGAAAAGTCAACTTGTGTTTTAATATTTCGATATCAAATCTTGAAGGTGGTAAGAAATCTGTGAGGATGAACAATGGTGGTGGTGAGTCTTCAAAGAAACTTGAAAACATAGTCCTCGTGGGCCGTACAGGGAATGGAAAAAGTGCGACCGGGAACAGCCTTATTGGGAAAAGTGTATTCAAGTCCAAACCACGTGCAGCCGGTGTTACCATGAAATGTCAGACAAGTGAAACTCTGACAGCAGATAATCACAAAATCAAAGTGATTGATACTCCAGGTATATTATTATTTAAACTCAGCCTTCTGTGATAGCAGCCACTTCCGTCCAGAGGCTGATTAATTTTTACTTGCTTAATGTGTGTCAGGCCTTTTTGACATGTCGGTGGCCGCTGAGTTTATAAGTAAAGAAATCATTAAGTGCCTAACGCTAGCAGAAGGAGGGATAGATGCTGTGCTCTTAGTTTTTTCTGCAAGGGCTCCAATTATACAAGAGGAAGAGGAAACACTTCATAGCTTGAAGGATCTATTTGGCAGTCAAATCCTTGATCATGTTGTCATCGTTTTCACGGGCGGTGATGTGCTGGAAGAGAACAATGAGACATTGGACGAATTTTTGGCTAGAGATTGCCCTGACTACATAAAGGTCCGTCTTTTGTAGATAAGGATTCATAGAAAACGGATAGTTTCTCATAATTTAATTGCAGGAAGTTATAAAGTTGGCTGGTAACCGAATGGTTCTATTCGATAACAAGACTCATGATGAAGACAAGAAGGCAGCACAAGTCCATAAGCTTCTCTCTTTGATAGATGAAATGCGAAAGATCAAAGGTGGAGTGGCATATACCAATGACCTCTACCATGAGATAAAGGTGAAATTTATGTTTTGACAACTGGATCTTGTGATAATTTTTTTGCCTAGAAGATATCTTTATAGATGATCGATCCTATGTATGAGCTACTTCAGGCAGAGCTCGAAAAACTACGTCAGAAAGAGAAAGACCTGGAATCAATGGCAGAAGATTCCATATCAAAGATTAAGGAGAAGTTACAAGCAGAATTTCAAGAGAAAATGAACCAAATGACAGCCGCGGTAAGAAAAAAAGAATTAATAACCTCTTGATCATTTTTAGTGTACTAAATAACCTCTTTTGATCTTTTTCTAATATTAGATGAAGAAGAAGATGGATGATGCTTTAGAGAGGCAGAAGAAAGAGTTTCAGGAAGAAGAGGAAAAGTTAATTAAGCTAAACGAACGTTTTATTAATGATTTGCCAAAGCCTACGGTTAATGTTCGTCTTTGCAACATCTTATGAACGAATGCCTTTTACTTACAAATTTCAATTGCTTTTTGTTGTTCCTTTTTTCCCAAATTTTACTTTCTCGTTTTACACTGCTTCCTTTCTTTGTCAAAAGAGATCTGTGGTTTCTGTGTTCATTTGCATTTTTATGTTTGTTTCCATGGGTGTATACTTTTTTAATAAAACACAATGTTTGTTTTCTTGTTTACAAACGACAACAAAGAGCCTCAAACACTCGCTGCTGTGTGACACTCCTTCGGAGCAGAATACGGGGGAGAAGCTATCTACGAGTGCTTTAATGCCTGGTTCGAAAGATGGATACCAATTCTTCTTCCAGAGAGGACTCACAAAAGATGATCGATGGTGTTGAGGAATTGATGTACTCTGATTGATTCCGACGAACTTCACGAATCAAGAACACACACAATTGACCCGGTTCACACGGTGTTAACGAACCGCTATGTCTGGTTCGGATCTTTCGATCCCCAACTTCCATAGATGAATCCGAAACCACCTACGACGGGGTTTTACACGAAAATCACTCACCACCAATCACACTCTGATTGGTTAACAAGATGAGAACCCTAATTAAGAGATTAACCCCAAGACCCTCACTGTATTCTTCTCTCTTGATCTCTCTCTCTATCTCTTTGTTACGCCAAGTGAGGAAGATGATGACGTCATCTCTTTATTCTCGTCAATTATAAACCAGAAGACTTCTGGGTATCTTGGCACCTAATATTGGGAGCAACTCAAGTTTGATCTGTGGAATTGTTACCTATTATCGAAATAAGATTAATACATGGAAGAAGCAAAACCCATCAAACTCCGCCATACTGATTAAAGAGTTAAAAGATAAGATAGACTTGGCACAAGAGGATGAAAACTCAACAAAAGAAAAATTGGAAGATTTGAAAAGACAACTGATTTTGGCTTTTCAGGAAGAAAATACTTTTTGGGAACAAAAAAGTAGGGACCAATGGCACAAAGATGGGGACATAAACACAAAATTTCACCATGCCATTACAAAACAACAAAGAGCCCAGAATCGGATCATCAGTATCAAAGACAAGCATGGGAAGTTGGTAGAGAGTGAAATCGAGGTGGAGAACGTGGTTGTTCAATACTTTCGAGATCTCTTCTCTACATCTTCGCCGACAGAGCTAGATGCATCCCTCCGTTTCATTTCGGAAAAGGTATCCGATGCCGACAATACGTTACTTTTAGAGGAACCGTCAAAACATGAAATTAGAAGAGCTCTCTTCAACATCAACCCGGATAAAGCACCCGGATAAGATGGCATGACTAGTAAATTGTTTCAGAAATTCTGGCGTGAGATGCGTCAAGACATTATTAGACTTGTGCAAAACTTCTTCGCGACGGGAAATTTCGACACACTATTGAACCAGACGAATATCTGCCTCATCCCAAAAAAGAAGAAACCTCGGGACATGACTGAGTTCAGACCTATTAGTCTCTGTAATGTTAGCTACAAGATTATGTCTAAGTTTTTATGCAAGAGACTTAAGAGGGTTATCTTTCGATTGATCTCCGAAACACAATCTGCCTTTGTGGCAAAATGATTGATTACTGATAACATTCTGATAGCACAAGAAAGCTTTCATGCTCTACGGACGAATCAAAGATGTACGAAAGATTTTGTGGCTATTAAAACAGATATGAGCAAAGCTTATGATAGAGTGAAGTGGAATTTCATAGCATCTTTATGTTAAAGATGGGCTTTGATGAAAGATTGGTTGACCTCATTATGTGTTGTGTCACGTCGGTTACATATCAAGTTTTAGTTGATGGGAAACCAAGAGGGAGAATTTTACCAAGGTTACGGAGGCATTGATCTCACTCTTAAATGGAGCGGAAGCAGAGAAGAAGATTGAAGGCCTTCGTGTTGCTAGGGCGAGCCCTAGGATCTCTCATCTTCTTTTTGCAGATGACAATCTTTTCTTCTGTAAGGTGAAATTAAGCCAATGCAAGGAGATCATGGACAGTCTAGATATATATGGGAAGGCATCAGGACAAATACTAAATGCGTCAAAATCCTCGATGTTTTTTGGAAACAGAGTGGAGCATTCTTTAAAGCAAGACATAAAAGTTGTTCTAGGCTTTTATTTTGAAGGAGGTATGGGGATGTACCTTGGATTACTTGAACAAATCTGTGGCTCGTAGATGAAAATGTTATCCTTTGTACAAGATTAGCTCAATGGGCGAGTCAACACTTGGTCATCGAGACTTCTCTCAAAGGAGGAAATGAAGTTCAAGTTAAATCTATGGCTCAAGCAGTACCGACATTTGTGATGCCGTGTTACGTGCTTCCACAAGGCATTACCGATAAACTAAAGAGCACAACTTCTAATTTTTGGTGGAGCTCAAAACAAAACAGCAGAAGTTTACATTGGATAGCATGGGACAAGATCTGTACCCCCAAGGATTCGGGGGGACTTGGTTTTCGAGATATCCATGACTTCAATATAGCGCTTCTTACAAAATAATTGTGGAGACTTATTCATTACCCGAACTCCTTATTGGCACGTGTTTTAAAAGGAAGGTATTACAATCACGCCTCTCCCTTGGAAGATCGACGAACATACTCACCATCATATGGATGGTGTAGTATTGGCAGAAAAACCACTAATTATATCGGGACTACGAAAAACAATTGGTACGAGTCGAGATACGGAGTGAGTCATGGGTTCCAGACTCAGCGGCTCGACCACCTAGACCTGCCAACCACATTGTCTACAAACTACCCCAACTTCTTGTTCAATCCCTTATTAGGAATGATACCAAGGAGTGGGATATACAGCTTTTACGGCAATTCTTTCACCCAGATGATATTCCTTTGATATTTGGGATAAAACTCTCTGGCTCTTTTGTTCCAGATGGATATGTTTGGAACTACATGAAATCAGAAGTTTATTCAGTTAAAACTGGTTATGACTTACTTCGATCGACCAAGATTAGTCTTACACAAGAAGCGGTCCTAGAACCGAGTAACACCAGCCTTCAAAGCCATGTATGGAAGATAAAGGCCCCGAGTAAGATGAGACATTTCTTATGGAAAGCTATCTCAGGCTGTGTGGCGACGATAGAGAGGCTCACTTATAGACACCTGGGCACTGATAGGAGTTGTCCTAGATGTGCTGGCCCAGTGGAGTCGATTAATCACCTTCTTTTTGAATGTCCCCTAGCCTTGCAGGTTTGGGCCTTATCGGACTATCAGTCTCTTCCGGGTTAATTCCCGAGTAGATCTATATACCAAAACATGAACTTTTGTTTTGGAAGCAAAAAGAGGTGGCTCCATTGAGACCACAATTCGGTACCTTTCCATGGATTTGTTGGTACATTTGGAAGTCGAGGAACGATAAACTATTTAATGGAAAAGTCGTATCCCCGATAGACACTCTCCAACACGCATCTCTTGAGGCAAAATGTTGGAGAAATGCTAACAAAAAGGAGGAAACAAACGAGGATCATGACGACCCTCCTAATACAGAGGTTGAGAAAGTGCCTCCTTGGATACTCCCGAATTCCTACCTGTCAAATTGATGCGTCATGGATCGATAATGGCAAGTTAGTGGCTTAGGGTGGAGTCTTAAGGACCAAATGGGTCTGAATATTTTTGAGTACGGTCGTGCAACAGGAGCCTCTCAGCTTTGCATGCTTAGTTGGAAGGTTTACTTTGGGCAACCTCCTGTGTGAGAGACATGACGATAACCTTGATACGGTTTGAGACGGACTGTTCAGACTTAGTAGAAATTACTACAAACCCGGTATATTGGCTGACATTTGTGACAGAGATCGAGGTGTTCCAGAGACTACAAGAGAATTTTGAAGAAGTGAGCATGTCGCATATTCCTCGGAGTAGGAATGGTCGGGTGGATGCGTTAGCAAAAGAAGCAAGAACCAAAGGCTTTATTTTTCCCCCATATAGATCAGAATCGGTCAGACGGAGGTGCTCCTCGGAGAATCTGCTCGTTTGACCACCACTTGATCTAGTGTAAATGGGTAGTAGACAAAAAAATGAAAAAAGGATCTAGCTGAGACTCATTACACATGTGATGTAACCATAGCTGAATTAGTAACTGGTCTTGCGCAAAAGGAGCTGAACCAGCTGGAGGAGAGTGACACTAAAGAGGAGTTGGACGAGGAGCTGAACCAGATGGAGGAGAGAGACACTAAAGAGAAGCTGGACGAGCTGAACACTACATTTGGACGAGCTGATCTAAATGAGCTGGATAAAAGTGACACTGAAGCTGACTTAGGCCGAGCTGGATCAGATGGAACTTGGCCCAAAGAAAAAGTTGGTTCTGATATAAGGTTCTCAGCCCAATCTGCACAAGACAAAGACCCATTCGAATTTGCTCAAGCAAAAGACCCATTCTTTTTCTCTAATGGGTCAATAACCAGATCAAAGACAAGACAATTGAAGAAAGCAATTCTCGACCTGGTTAAATCTAAACCAAGAAAACCAAGGCAAAGAAGCCATCAAGTTGCTCCATTGTTCAGTCTTCAAGATCACCTAGTTTTTACCTTAACTTATTTCCGATTTCTACAAGTTCTTAGAGTGCTTTGTATTCCTTTCTTCCTATATAAACTCTCTGCAAGTTTCTGAATAAAATCAATGACTTCTTTTTATCAAAACTTCTACAAAGCTTGTGATTCCTTTGTTCAGTTTTCTGGACATCGATTTGGCTACAAGAGTGATCTTCCTAAGACTTGGTCTTGTTGACTAGTGGGTCTGCCTCTCACGGACTAATACCACCCAGCAGATCATCCAATGAAGCCATCTCTATCATCGACCACCATTCCTCTTCTATCATTCATCAAATCAATCATCATCCATCAGTGTTAGTAACCTTATCCATCACCACCAAATCTGTCTAGATCGACCCTCAAGAGAATCCTTAGGGCTTGTCACTGACCAAAGACTTATCAAGTAGTATCAAAGCAGCTTGAGGGCGTCTAATCACCAAGGGATTTGTGTCGATTTACCTTCTCTGTTTTGGGAACCTATTTTCATATTTGTTTATGTACAATCTCTTTTCTGTCCTTATCTATCTATTCTTTGTAGCTAGGTTGAGCCAATCCAATAAAAAAGAAAAGAATATAGATCAAGGAGAAATTCAATCCTAAGAAAAAGAGACTGAAGGGAAAGCCTGTCCAGAAACAAAAGAAAAGTTTGATCGAAGAGAAAGCCAATAAGAATTTGGTCAAATCAACCTAGCAAAGAAGTTTTTTTGTTTGGTTACTGAACTCTTGGAAATTACAGAAAAACCCTACAGAAAAATTGAGAGAAACACCAGTGAAGCTTCAGCTAACCTTATCTGTACTCACCTGTCTTGTTGAGTTCCTTAGCAGGAAACTATGTCTTATGGTAGCAGAGAAGAAGAGACACCAGCCATTAAAATTGATAAACTGTAGATGAAATCTATGATGTCTTACATGATGAAAGAGTTTAACAAAAGAATTGATTTTGAAAAAAATCCAACTGATGAAATCTTGTGTACTTCTTCACAAATTAGGAAAGAAGCTAGAGAGAAGATAAAGACGGGAGAGTAGCCACTGGAGGAACTGAGGAAAATTACTAATCGTCTGGGAGAAGTTCAGATGAAGTAAGTCGGTGAGATCAGCATCTCAGACCAGAACCCATACTCACCGAGCACCCCAAAAAGTAACCTAATGATAGTCTCGGCAATCTCAAGTTCAAAATACAATCTTTCAGTGGTAAGAATGACCCAGATGCCTACTTAGAATGGGAAAAGAAGATAGAGCCGGTGTTTGATTGTCAAAACTACTCAGAGCCAAAGAAAGTAAGGCTTGTTGTTACTGGATTTGATGGATATGTTCGTCATTGGTGGGATCAGATTGTCACAACCAGGCGCAGGACAAGAGAACAAAAAGTAGCTTCCTGGTATTAAGGAGGCTCACTCAAGATAACACGAGTGTTGAAGATTACTATGAAGAGATGGAGATCCTTATGATCAAAGCTGTTGTAGATGAACTTCCTGATGCAACAATGGCTTGTTTCTAGGCTGGTATTAACCAAGACATTCTAGACCATTTGGAAATCCAGGAGTATGCATACATCTATGAACTTCTTCACAAGGCCATTCTTATTGAGCATCAGTTGAAGAGGAACTCTACTCCAAAAGGGTCTTATGGCAATAACTTCAAATCATCCACCTCAAAGGAAGACAAGGTCTTTGGCAAGCCAAAGGAAGAAGCAAATGGTTATCCACCAGATGACAAGGCCAAGACACCATATACCAGAACCAAAGATGTGAAGTGTTATAAGTGCCATGGATTTTGACACTATGCCAACGATTGCACCAACAAGAAGGTCATGATCTTACTTGAGAATGATGAACTGATCTTACTTGAGAATGGTGAACTGATCTCTAAGGATGAAAAGGCTGAGGTTACTGATGAAGAAGCTATAGACTATCCAGCCCATGGAGGACTTCTTGTTACAAGGAGATCACTTAAAGTTCAATCCAAACCAGAAGAGAATGATCAAAGGGAGAATCCCTTTCACACTTGTTGCATTGTTTATGATAAAGTTCGCAGTTTGATTATAGATGGTGGAAGTTGTACTAACATTACCAGTGAATCTCCTGTAGAGAAGCTTAGATTGAAGACTGGGAAACATCTTAGACCCTACATGTTGCAATGGCTGAATGAAGATGGCGATTTGAAGGTCACAGAACAAGTAATGGTTCCTATAACCATTGGGAGGAATCAAGATGAGATCATTTGTGATGTACAACCAATGGACTCTAACCACATTTTGTTGGGAAGGCCTTGGTAGTTTGACAAGAAGGCCATTCATGATGGGTTTAAAAACCGCCATTCTTTCACCCACAGAGACAAAAAGATTGTTCTTGCACCATTGTTACCACAAGAGGTCCATGAAGATTAACTACAACTCAATCTCAGGAGACAAGAAGCCAAATGTAAAGAGAAACCAGCTGATGGAAAAAAACAACGAGGTACATCTCATAGCCGAAAACAGTGAGGTTAAGAAAGCTATGTATCTCCAACAATATATGCTTTTGTTTGTTTTAAAGGTGCAATAACGTCCTCTTTCGACCTTTCACCGGCTCTTCCGAGTGAACTAATGTTTATATTGCAGGAATATGGTGATGTGTTTCTGAATGAGAGTCCTAAAATATTACCTCCTATTCGTGGAATTGAACACCAAATAGATTTGGTCCCGAGAGCCTCCCTTCCAAATCGCCCTGCCTATAGAACCAACCCTGAAGAAACCAAAGAACTTGAAAGACATGTTGATGAACTGATCGAGAAAGGTCACACCAGAGAAAGCATGAGCCCATGTGCAGTACGAATACTCCTTGTGCCAAAGAAAGATGGAAGTTGGCGCATGTGTGCGGATTGCAGAGCCATCAACAATACCACAGTAAAGTATAGACATCATAACCTAAACTTGATGATATGTTAGATGAGCTGTATGGATCTTGTTTGTTCTCAAAGATAGACTTGAAAAGTGGTTATATTCATATTATGATGAAAAAGGTGATTAGTGGAAAACTGCTTTCAAAAGACTGTATGAATGGCTAGATATGCCATTTGGACTCACCAATGCACCTAGTACACTCATCAGCCTGATGAACCACATTTTGAGATCATTAAGTGGACATTTTATGGTTGGTTACTTAGATGATATCTTGATTTACAGCAGAAGCATTAATGAACATGTACATCACTTGAAATCTGTTCTAGAAGTGCTTAGGAGAGAGTATTTGTTTGCTAACTTTAAGAAATGTACTTTTCGGACAGATCACCTTGTGTTTCTTGGCTTTGTTGTAACATCTCAGGGAATTAAAGAAGATGAGGAGAAGGTCAGAGCAATCAGAGATTTGTCAAGTCCTAAGAACGTGAGTGAGGTTAGGAGTTTCCATGGCCTTTCTGGCTTTTACTGAAGGTTTGTAAAAGACTTTAGCACCATAGCTGCACCTCTTACTGAAGTTATCAAGATGAATGTGGGGTTTCAGTGGGGGAAAATAACAAGAAGAAGCCTTCCAAACTTTGAAAGGGAAGTTAACTAATGCTCCTTTGTTAGTTTTTCTTGACATTGTTAAGACATTTGAAATTGAATGTGATGCTTCTGGTGTAGGTATTGCAGATGTGCTGATGCAGGAAAAGAGGCCAATAGCCTACTTTAGTGAGAAACTGAATGGAGCAATGTTGAATTACCCAGCCTATGACAAAGAGCTCTATGCTTTGATTAGGGCACTCCAAATGTGGCAGGACTATCTTTGGCCAAAAGAGTTTATTATACATACTGATCATGAGTCTTTGAAGCATTTAGAATGACATCACAAGCTCAACAAGAGACACGCCAGCTGGGTAAAGTTTCTGTAAACTTTTCCTTATGTAATCCATTACAAGCAAGGTAAGTAAAACATTGTGGCTGATGCATTGTCCAGAAGTACACCATCTTCACTTCTATGGAAGCTAAACTCCTAGGCTTTGAACAAATAAAATATTATTATGAAGATGATCAAGATTTTAATGTTCAATTTGAGGAAAACAAGAAACATACCAGTGGGAAGTTTTACCAAGTTAATGGTTTTCTCTACCTAACTATTCTTTGAGAGATTTATATGTTAGGGAAGCACATGTAAGAGTGTTAATTGGGCACTTTGGAGTTTCCAAAACACTCGCAACTTTGAAGGAGTACTTCTACTGGCCGACCTTGAGAAGGGATGTGGAGAGAATTTGCAGCAGATGTGTGGTTTGCACCCAAGGCAAGGCTAAAGCTCGACCTCAAGGTTTGTATACCCCTCTCCCCATTCCTGATGCTCCTTAGATTGATATATCAATGAATTTTGTATTGGATTTTCCTAAGACTAGAAACGACAAAGATTCAATCGTTGTAGTTGTTGAAAGATTCACAAAGATGACTCATTTCATTCCATGTCACAAAACTGATGATGCTTTGATAGTTTCTGATCTTTTATTTAGAGAAGTTGTTCGTTTGCATGGCATGCCTAGATCAATAGTGTCTGACAGGAATACTAAGTTTATTAGTCATTTCTAGAAAACATTATGGTCTAAGCTTGGAACAAAGTCGATATACTCTACTACTTGTCATCCTCAAACTGATGGAAAAACTGAAGTAGTCAATAGATCTTGGTCTACACTCATCCGTCCTGTGATTAAAAAGAACATCAAAACTTGAAAAGAATTCCTTTCACATGTAGAGTATGCATATAATCATTTTGTGCATAGTGATCTCACCATTTTAGATTATATATGGGTTTAGTCCTTTGACTCTTTTGGATCTTATACCTTTACAACCTAATGAGCAAACTAATCTTGACGGCAAGGCAAAGGCCGAGTTTGTTGTTTCACTACATGAACAGGTCAAAATAAACATAGAAAAAAGAACCATGGATATGAGAAGCAAGCAAACAAGAAGAGCAGTGAATTGTTGCTGGAACCATGAGATATCGCTTGGATTCACTTGAGAAAGGGAAAGTTCCCTCAATAGAGAAAGTCTAAACTGATTCCAAGGACTGATGGTCCTTTCACTGTACTTTCACGGATCAACAACAATCCATACAAGATTGATCTACAAGGTAAGTATCCAGTTAGTTCTACTTTCAATGTTGCTGACTTGATTTCTTTCCGTGCAGATGAACTGGATTTGAGGACAAATCCTTTTAAAGGAAGAGGTGATGATGCAACCATAGCTGAATCAGTAGCTGATCTTGCGTAAAGGGAGCTGAAATAGATGGAGGAGAGTGACACTGAAGAGGAGCTGAACCAGCTGGAGGAGAGTGACACTAAAGAAGAGCTGGACGAGCTGAACACTACACTTGGACGAGCTGAACACTACACTTGGACGAGCTGAACACTACACTTGGACGAGCTGATCTACATGAGATGGATAATGAAGCTGGCTTAGCAGCTGGATCAGATGGAACTCGTCCCAAAGACAAAGTTGGTTCGAGCATAAGTTTCTCAGCCCAATCTGCACAAGACAAAGACCCATTCGAATCTGCTCAAGACAAAAACCCATTGTTTTTCTCCAGTGGGCCAATAACCAGATCAAAGACAAGACAATTGAAGGAAGCAATTCGCTGCCTGGTTAACTCTAAACCTATGTCGACATCTGAAGAAAACCAAGTCAAAGAAGCAACCAAGTTTTTCAATTGTTCAGTCTTCAAGATCATCTAGTTTTTGCCTTATGTTATTTTCGATTTCTACAAGTTCTTAGAGTGCTTTGTATTCCTTTTTCCTATATTAACTCTCTGTAAGTTTCTGAATCAAATCAATCACTTCTTTTTATCAAAATGTCTACAAAGCTTGTGATTCCCTTGTTCAGTTTTTCTGGACATTGATTTGGCCAAGAGAGTGATCTCCCTAAGAGTTGGTCTTGTTCACCAGTGGGGCTGCCTCTCACGTAATAAGACCACTCAGAAAGTGTCTGATCATTCCGCAGATCATCCACTGAAGCCATCTCTATCATCGACCACTATTCCTCTTCTATCATTCATTAAATCAATCATCATATATCAGTGTTATTAACATGACCCATCACCACCAAATCTGTCTAAATCGACCCTCAAGAGCATCCTTAGGACTTTTCCTTGACCAAGGACTTATCAACATACCTCTCACGTGATCTTAATACGTCTCCTTTCATAAGACCTTCTTAATGAGTCAAAGTGTTTGCCACACTTATGTTAACCAACGTTTTCCTTCTCCAATCTTCATGCTCCTTGTTTTAACCTTTTCAAGTTGAATCATCATCTCAAAACATCCATCTTGATTCAAGCTTGAGAACATCCTTGTAAGAACTGCCTTTCGACCTCATTTGACCAGGCTCATTTGCTGCGAACTCTTCTTTGTACCATCATCAGTATACTGAACCCATCATCCAACTGTTAACCCTTCTAGACAGATTCAGGATGAAATTCTAGCTCAAGCAGTCTTCCAACAGATCCGTTTCAACAGCTTAAACATCATTGTTGACTTCTCCTTTCAAACTTGTCTCACACTAACCACCTTTTGTAGTGTTCGAGAGATTTCTCTATGCATCACACTCAAGACATATCCTCTATAACCCTGATATCTTCTTCTGCCATGCCCTCTGATGCGGCCATCAAACCATCAGCTCGACCAAAGTGTTCATACTAACCACTTTAGAGGTTCCAGCGACAGAGGTTCAGTCCAAGGAGAATATCTCAGCAACCAGAAGATATTTAGGTGTGAAACTAATTTTAAAAGAAGGCTGACTCATCAAGTAATCACTGAGGCTTGGAATTTCAAAAATAATTTTCATGTACCAATAAGATATGGATTTTACAAAATGGAGATTTCCCAGCCCATCCAGTTGCGAATCTCAGCCATTAGAAATGGATTTCAGCCTAACTACGAAGTGGACTGTTCCAGAATCAATCATGGGATTCAAGAAGAGATTATTAACTTTCCAGAATGACCGAAATCAGAAACATTGGTCATGGGAAAACCAAGATGCAATCAATTTCCCAAAACCGGCCAATCTAACATCAATTGAAAAAAGTTGCCAACCAATTCGATTTGGCTCAAATAAAACTTTTATTTGGAAGTGATGCGGCCTTCAAACCAGCAGCTCTGCCAGAGTCTCACCAAAGTCTCCATACCAACCAGTGTAGAGGTTCCAGCGATAGAGGTTCATTCCAAGGTGAATATCTCAGCAACCAGAAGTTCTTTTGGCATGAAACCAATTTTATTAGAAGGGTTACTCATCAAGGAATCACTGATGCTTGGAATTTCAAGAAAATCTTCGCGGACCAAGAAGATATGTATTATACAAACTGGAAGTTTCCCAGTCCATCCAGTTGCGAGTGTGGATTTCCAATTAACCATGAATCGGCCTCCTCCAGAATTAATAATGGGATTGAACAGGGTATTATTATATTTCCAGAATTAAATAAGGATAATTGATTATGGGAAAACTAAGATGCAATTAATTCCCCAAAACCGGCCAAACCGACATCAATTAGGGAAAGTTGCCATCTAATCCAATTTGGATCGAACCAAGATTTTCCTTGGAATCCAGGAGACCCTATTATCCAGAAGGTATTGAAGACTTCTCTAGATGAAACAGCACCCTGAGGATCAGGCGGATTCTCTTCACCGTCAACCTTCCTTATTTGGATGCATTCACAGCATTTGCTTGCAAGGAAAATCTTTATCAATTTATGGGAAAGGGGCAACGGCCAAATTCTTCATCAATGAGGCTAAGGAGCCTATCAGTAAGACTTAAAAACCTTGGATACATCCAGAAGCTATCAAGATACAAATCCTTACAAGTTTCTCTTTTTGGAAGAATGCATAAATCAAGCAACAACTATATTCTTTGGAGCCATCAAAGCTTTGCTTCCAAGACTTTGATTTTGAGTTTATTTCTTTCCTTTAATCATTTGTAGACTGTTATAAGAGTCCTATTTTGAGCCTATATAAGCTCATTTAGGTTAACCATTGTAAACATACCATCTTTGAAAGCAATAAGAATTATTCAGTTTTTCTAGTTTTGTCCAAAAGTATTGTTGAAGTCTTTAGAGTTTGTGAGAATCACCTCCAGAGCACCTTGACTTATCAAGCATCCTTTCCATAGAGTCTTGTGGCGTCATTAATCCACCAATACATCCATTCCATTCGTTTGCTAAAGCTTGAGAGTGATGGACATCCATCAAGCTTTTGCTCCATTCCATCCACTTCGATCATCTCTTGATCATGCTGAGAGTGACACAAGTTCAGCAGCCTGATTCCATCCTATCCTTTGTTTATTATTCATATTTTTTCTTAATACAAACCACATCTCATTACATTTTCATTTGTCTCAGGTTTAAAACTCGGATTCCAGCAATATCGATCATACGACCACAACTCGGCTGAACCGATTGGAATCTCAGTAGATCATTCGGACGAACCCAATTTTGGGCTGTCACATAAACCTTAAACAACATATATAATGTGATTGCCTTCTCCAGAATTTTTTGATCCAGGAATTAGAAATGAAGAAGGTCATAAGTTGCGAGAAGAACCGACAAACTACAAGGATTGTCCAAAGAAGAAAATAATTCTTCAACTTTCTGATACTTACAAGGTAAATCCGACCTTATTACCTTCTGTTTTTGCATATAAAATAACAGATATAATTCACTTGATTCTTCTCCAGAAGGTTGAGATTATTTCAGGTTGCAAAGAAGAAAGCTTCAAAAAGATCCCACCGAATAGTCTTTCGTTGTTAGGAGGATCAACCCTAAAGATGGTCAAAAATGAAGATACCATAAATAGGAAGTCCCATAATATCCAGAATAAATTCGGTTATCATGCTCATATCAGAGGCATGATCCTATCCTATCTTCTAAAAGGAGTACCACCAGATACATTATCCATTCTCAAATCGAAAGAATACCAAGGTAAGGCTCTAGAATCTCAAAAGAGAATGAAAGCTGACTTGATTTATCTTGGTGCAGGTTATACAGTTTCTAGGTCAAAACCTTGTCAAGAGAGAGGGGATGTTGTGGTCCTGAAATCTGAGGTTCAACCAAAGTCTCACCAAACACTCCAAACCGGCCATCTAGGAGGTACCAATTATAAAGGTTCAATCCAAGACTCCTATATTGATAACCAGAAGGAATTTCACCATAAAACCAACTTTCATGGATTCTATATCCAACAAGATTTCATTTCTAAGTGAAATCATCCAAAAATAAAGCCAGACCAGAAAGTCATGGATTTTACAAAATAGAGATATCCCAGCCCATCCATTTGGGAGTATCAGGCCTTAGAGGTGAATTTCAACCTAAATATGAAGCGGAATTCTCCAGAATAAATCATGGACTTCAAGTTGTATTTCCCAGATTTCCAGAAAGCCCAAAATCAGAAGCAATGGCCACAGAAATATGTATTTATGATCAATTTCCCAAAACCGGTCAAACGAACATATTATGGAAAGATTGGACAATCCTTCGGTTTAATCATTTACCAGCCAATCAATTCTGACCAGATGAATATCTGATCATACCAAGACCCCAGAAGACATAATCAACGATCCAAAGGAGTTCTACAAGTTCCTACCATGCACCAGCCAACATTTGAACAAGAGAATATTCATTAACATCAAACTGCCTTATTTGGAGATTCTTGCAATCAGTCTCCAACAGCTCCTTTCTCTTCAAATGAGGAACGAATTCAGAGGATTCCAAGGAAGCTCAGATACCCCCTCAAACCGTCCAAATACAAGGAGAAGACCATCTACATTAACTTTGCCAAGATTCTCATCATAAAGCCTCCAAGGGCTAGTTTTTTTGGAACCATCATTTCCTTTGCTTCCAAGACTTTAGGCACGACTTATTTTGTTTCCTTTTATCATTTTTAGACTGCTATAGTTTGTCTTAGTCTAGCCTATAAACCTCAAGTTGTTTGTCCATTGTAATTGACCCTTGAATTCTTATGAATGAAATTATAGTTTTTCTAGTTTCTCAAAACTATTGTCCTAAGTATTTAGAATGTTTTGAGAAGCAGATCTTTAGCATCCAGACTTATCAAAGCCTACTTTCACGGTGATTTGTGGCGTCCATCATCCCATTTCCATCCACCAACTGATCTTGAGAGTGATACACATCCAACAAGACCGGTTCCATCTTCATTCATCTTCCATCCATCGATCCTTGTTGAGAGTGATACACATCCAGAAAAAAATATCCCATATCCATCATTATATCCCTTTTTTGTTGTTCTTATTTTATCATCAATTATCATCTCATTTCATTTTTTGCATTTGTTTAGGGTTACAATCAGAATTCCAGCAATATCGACGATTCGATCACATCTCAGTTACTTAGTCAAGGGGATGTGAGTATTACACCGAAGGGATGCAATCACTAATCAATCATAAAGAGGCATGAGTGACTTAGAGGAGTAACCGCTAATTCGTAACCGGTAGGTAGGTATAAGTCAAGGATCTTGGATCCGACTGAGTATATCCTAAGGGATCATAACTTTCCTAGGGAAGTACGTCCATCATCGGAATCGTAACTATGGTAGGATGGTTAATAGCCCAAAAGGTACCAAGTAGGGATAAGAGCCGCATAAGGAATAGTGATGGATCCACGATGCTTGGGGTGATCCGGATCGATGGTCTTACCTTCTTTATGTCAAGGCCGTGTCACTATGAGATAGTGACTATAAGGAATGCTTGGCATCAACCTTGGTGTGGGTATACAATTCCAAAAGATTGGCTAAGAACTACAGAATAGTATGGATAGTGCTATGAGTCGTGGACCATAATATTGTGCCTATGTGTGCTTCCTCAAGGAAGGCCGTGTATGATCAGATCATGGTTGAGAATGGACGACCTTATCCATAGATGATGGATAAAGGTGTCGGATCTAAATGTTTAATGAATGCACAAGTTGGTATGAATATATAGTCCATGGTCGATCAGGCAAGATGAAGACTCATCAGTTCTGAGTTATGTGAGGGTGGTTGGTTGATTAACTCAGGATCTGATGGGCATTGTCAGTCCAGAGTACGGACGAATGTTGTTGGATGGTGGATGAGCCGAGAAGGGCCAGATCCATATCCTTAGCCGATGAAGACTTCTCAATGCTCACTTAATCTGTGGGGATGGTTGATTGAATGAGTAATTACCTAAGGGAGCTATTTAATGCAAGGATCCCAAATATGATCATTGAGTGATCGTGGTCCAGTAGACAATCAAGAGAAGTTCGGCTCAATGGAGGACCGATGAGCTAATAAACTCTGAGATGTGGCAAAGGTATGAGTTAGGAAATACTTGAATAGATTAGTATCTTGATAGGATGCTGATAGAATGATTTAGAGGAATGTAACCTCAGATCAGTATGAATTGAACCATTTCCAGGATTGTTCCATAAGCCGAATGTAGAAAGTGAACTGACCAAGCCTTAGACAATTGGACTGGATAAGTGTTATACTGAATAGAGATCAATGGTTAATAGATAATGTTTCGCTTTGTATTGTTAGAAATGATCTAAGCTGGAAAATGAATAAGGCGGTCTTTAGCTAAGGTCTATGATATCTCTTGCCTAAGGGAGATATTAAAGATGAAGGGAAAAAACTTGAGAGGTTCGGTCAGTGTATGGACCTAGCGACATGATGCGTCGACCGCGGCCTAGACAGCCGGGTCGGGGTGTTAATGTGGCCATATAAGCTCTTCCAAGAAGGAGGGATGAATGCTGCTTCACCTGGACGTCCAAGACATGAAAGTCTACAGGAATTAGGGCATCGCCAATTTGCACTTGGAGGTCTTTGACTATGGTTCCTGATATGTCATTAGGGCAATCCAAAAAAGTGAATGAATCACTAGAAGTCTCCACCTTTAAGCTTAGCTCATCTTCCATGGTTCTTGTCACAATGCTTACTGAAGAATCAATGTCACAGAGTGCATGTGGGTACCCATTTCCTTTGATGTTGCAGGGAACCACAAACTTCCCAGAGTCACTTTTCTTCTTCAACTTGGCCTTATGCTCCATCTTCTCCCCCAAATGATTAAACATTCTTTCAAAGTCCTCATTAGTCTCCTTGGTTTCTCTAAAGAACATCCAAAATCTGTGAGTGTAGTATGCGTGTCTAGGATATGTTTTAGAATCTTTTCAGATCCAGGTGCATTATAGAGATTATGAGGCTTTCTGGAGCCTAGTGAGAGAGAGAGAGAGAGGAACCCCGTAGCTGGTCAAAATCAGCAAAGCACGGATCGAGATAGAGATTTACGTCGATCGACAAAGCACCCTTGCAGTCGATCTACGGTTGACACGCAGAAGCCCAATTCACAAAGTAGCCGACCTGAAGCCCAAGTCAGGGAAATTACAAAATTGCTCTTGGACGTGTTTACCTAGTTTATATTGTATTTTCTGGTGTTTTATGCAAAGAGAGCTCTTTCAGAACTTTAGAGAGTTTTCATAGAACACAAAGTAGTTTTTGGGGAGAAGATTAAGACTTCTTTCAAGCTTTGTATTAGAACCCCAGTTTCTATCCCATTAATCTTATGAATTATTTTATGTTTATGATTATATTCTATTTAGCTATGTCTGAGTAAATCTCTCGTTAGATTTAAGGTTTATGTTGGGGTCAAAATTGGTCACGACGGAATCAATCTCTAAAAATTCACTAAAACGTTTGTTTTCTAAAGGAGAAAACAAAAAGCGCGAGAAACTACAACTTGAACCTTGTAAAAATTCAAAAAAGGATTGCACGTCAAGTTCTCGAAAAGAACAATCGAGAAACAGAACAAATCAAAAGAGCCATGTCCGACCCGCCCGACGGCGAGTTGAACGGACCAAACCCAACTCGCCATCAGGCCCATTCAACTCGCCTGATGGCGAGTTGGATCGACCACATCCAGCTCGTCATTAGGCGAGTGGGATCAGCACCATCCATATTGGTTCCAATCTGTGTCTCTTTTGAACCTCGATCACACTATTTCTTGTTTCATGTCGATTGGAATTACCGTTGAAATTTTACAATTAATACCCTGACTTGTTTTCTAGTATGAATTCAAATTGTTCTTATAAAAAGGCAACAATTCACTTTACACCGAAGTTTCCTCAACTATACGAGTAATTTGAACCATTTTTAAAACGAACTTTTTACCAAACTTTTTCTCTCGGAGAAATCATAAAAATGTTTAAATCGAAAAATAGCCCGAAAAGTTCTAAAATGCGGCTAAAATCCCACTTACAATTTTTGATAGGATTGAGCCCAAATATATTATGACGGTTTATCTATTGTTCGCACAAGAAGATATATATCAACCCCAGAAGATAAATGTGAAGTCTCAAGGGATAATAATGAAGATCGAAGAAAAATGAAATATTTCCACGAAGTATAAACATAACGCGGGGCAGAAAAGGAAAGAGGAAACTGCCTTAAAGAGGAGTATATAAAGAACACCAATGTTAGATACGAGAACACACAAAAAACACACACACCAATAGCGATTTAGGCAATTTTTCGTTTTCTATTCTCGAGTTGCGACTCAACTAGGTTAACAAGTCTTAGATGACGATCAAACTAACCAAAAAACTTGCAACGATGGAAGCATCGGCGACGACATCAGCACTCCAGCAGTGAGCATTACCACGGTTAATGTTGATGCCAACACCGAGTCGTTCGAGGAGGTGAAAAAGATGTTCTCCGCTTTTGAAAAGAAGTTGGAAGAAAAGGAAAAACTCATGGGATGTCTCGCTAAACAGGTTGAAACCCTAAAAGAGATGGCCCCAGTAGTTCGTCCTCGTGGAAAATAGGGTTTGCGGGAGAAGACTCGACTTCACAACTCTGCTGGAGAGGGCTGGAAACTCGCGGGAAAATCAATCAAGACAAAATCCCACCGAGACAACCCCTGCTCAAAAAAACTTCGAAAACCCTTCAGCACTATAGCATGGAAAAGAGGAACACGAGGTCGAACGTGTCGACTTGGATCCCAGCGATTTGTCAGATGATCCAGAAGAAGACGTTGACGTGCGTCTGAGAAGGGCAAGAAGCCGTGTGGCTCAAGAAGACTCCCTGTTTGACAAACCCATGACAGGAGAAGAAGAAAACATCTTCTGGGTATAACAGAAGATACTAGCCACAGATAAGGCTCAGATCACTCGCAAAAAACGCCGACAAGGTCGAAAAACCGTTGGATATGATGTCGATATTCGCGATGTCCGTGACTACATCACGAAAATGGCTGCGGAAGTAAGAGAGATGAAATCTCAAATTCACTACGCCACTAGCGTCGCGCCCGAAATCCTTCGACTACTCAAGGAAGCTCGGAAAACACTCTTCACAGCTCGCATCACCTACAACAGTACGACTGATCCCAAGGCCCAGCTACAAGTCTTCTAGATCACAGTGGGAGGGGTAATATTCAGAGAGAATGAAAGAGACGCCGACTATTGCCGCCTCTTTGTCGAGAACGTCCAAAGAGCAGCGCTCGAGTGGTTTTCCCAACTAAGGCGAAACGCCATCAGAATTTTCCGCCAACTCGCTTCGGAGTTTCTCAAACAATACTCTATATTCATAGACCAAGAAACCTCCAACGTTGACCTTTGGAGCCTGGATCAAAAGGAAGACGAACCTCTCCGCGACTTCATGAACATATTCAAAATCGTTATGTCTAGAGTTAGCGGAATAAGAGACAAAGTGGCTCTAGACGTGCTCCGAAAAACGCTTTGGTACAAGTCGAAATTGAGGAAGTGGATAATCCTTGACACGCTGTGCACGATCCAAGATGCACTCCACAAAGCCACCGACTATATCATAATCGAAGAAGATACCAAGGTCTTGTCGCAAAATCATAAACCGACAAAGTTGTCCTCAAAAGATTCAGCATCAGACCAGAAGCCCAAAATGAAATACGCTTGTAAACACAAGTACGTCCATCACGAGGGGGAAGATCTCCAGGGAGCAGATAACTATGGCACCAACTCGGGGTCGAAACAAGGGTAAACGACGGGTAACACATGGACCCGAAATTTGAATTACGACGAGAACACCTTCTGCGACTTCCACCAGACCCGAGGTCACACAACCGTTAAATGCAAATTTCTCGGGGCAAGGTTGAGTTGCTCGCAAGAGAGCTCTCCAATATAACGAGCATAAATGATCTCATCTGCGATTCCGATCGCCCTCCCCCCCCCCCAAAGACTGTTAAGACCCTGCAATCGGAGAACTCTTCTCAGGGAAATCAGTCAGGCGAAAAACGTGAAAGGAAACAAGAAAAAAAGGGTAACAACAACAATCGTCGCAGAGTAAATATGATCATCGGAGGATCGCAGTACTATAGCAATACGGTCTCGTCAATCAAGTTCTATCAGCTGAAGTCTGAGTCAAGCACAAGCTGGTCTCCACTCCGCAATGTTCCAAAGAGAGCCATCACCTTTGAAGAAGAGGAAGCTCGTGGAATCGACCAGCCCCACAACGACCACTCATTATCGGTATCCTAATCAGGTATCTCAAAGTTTCCAGAATCCTCTTGCACACGGGAAGCATGTCAACGTCATCTTCCGTGACACTCTCAAAAGGATGAATGTCGAGCTGGGAGAAGTCATACAAACGCCAAAAATCGTGAACTGTTTTTTCGGGCATAACGCTGATGACTCTCTGATAGATCAAACTTCCAGTCATGGCAAAGGAAGTCACGAAAGTCGTCGACTTCGCGGTCGTTGACCTCCCAGCCATCTACAAAATCATCATGGGAACGCCTTGGATAAACACCATGAAGGCAGTTCCATCGACATATCATCTAGGCATTAAATTCCCGACTCTTAATGGAATTGCCGCAATTTAGGGATTCCAAAAGCAATCACGACTTTGCTACTTAGCTGCACATAAGCTGTGGCAAGTCATGACTACCTTGATAGTAAAACCAAAATGCTTGAAGATAACTCAGCCATCGGCTGAAAATACTTCGAAGAAAGACGATTCGACATCGTCAACTCAAGCAAATATTTCAGGCACCAAAACCTACAAGTTTCCAAGCCCAACGCCCTGACCCAACCGGAGGAGATAAACCTTGAAGAAGAAGTTGATCCAGCTACAACTAAAGCGATAGATGCATGAGAAACAACTGACTAAACACACTCTTGGCGCCAACTGAACTACGAGATGGATTAATCCTCGAAAAGAGTACGTAGGCAGCTTGTCAAAATTTGAGTGTAGCCCTCTCCAAAAAGGGGGGGGGGGAGTGGGTACGTATACATAAACTCGTATACTCCCACAATTTTTAATATTCGCTCTTGTACTTTAAATTTTAAAATTCTTTCGATAATAAGAAAACGCAATAAGGATTTCTAGAAAGCCTTGGAAATCTCTTTTATCGCATAAGCATTGCAAGATGCGTTTGAAATACCTAAGTACGAACGAAACATCTAAGGCACAATCTAGAAAGGGAAACTTTATGAAAAGTCCGACCACGACTATACATTGTACGAAAACAAGCACTTGCTCTTACATCATATTCGTCGACTTGCCATGGCGAATACATCAACCATTCTCTAAAAGAAAGATAAAATAGACCTTCCCTTGGTCCTCATACATCCGATTAGGATAACAGCACGCTATAAAAGAAATCCAAATTTTTGGTCAGAACTTCCAAATGACTTAAAAATTATCTTTGGTGAGACGCTCGATTCTTACCACACAAGTCGTATAAGCTGAGAACCTACTGCAGACTTTAAATCAGTACGAATCAGGTTTATATCGCCACAGGTAACCCAACAGCCGATTAGTCATCACAAAACATTAAACCGAGAGTAAACCTAGGTTTTGCCCTAAACCCAGTACATTGGTCTATAAAATCTCAAGGCATGATATCAAACTGATACGAGATCTTAAAACATGTATCTTTGTTGATATCTAAACGTTCACAAAGAAAAAATTTTGAACCTTCCCGTCATAAACGAGCAACGAATAGAACGACTCACCAGAGTTAGATATGAGACGACAACTCATATTATTCTCTCCGTATTTAATCAAAAAACTCTAAGGGTCTTTCAAAATAAGCATTGTTCATTTAAAAAAGCCCCAAGGTGGCATGGGATTCAAAGCCACAAGTGGCCAGTCCCAATAGTCTAACACTGCCGTACTCGGACTAAACCAACGGCACCGTGACACTCGTGGTAGTCACCAATGGATTTGTATATATTCTCCTTTGCGGCCAACTCTCTCTCACAGAGAGAATTTGCCGCTATATCACCCTTGAAATGGGTGATCTTTTCTCGGCCACCTCGGCCTTGAACCGAGCTGTGTGTGTTTCCAAGCGAATCGCATTGAAAGCCTCGTTCATAGTAAGGAGACCCTACAAATTTTTCAGAGTTAGCAAAAATTTTGGCAAAAAAACGGAAAACGTCCGAAAACAAGAACTAACCCAATTGCACATCTTCGATGCCTTCGTAAACTGTGGCAACACAAAGGGCTCAGTATTGGTTAAGGGCATCCCGAAGTCAAAGAAGTTGTAGAGGCTGGGGCCAAGAGTGTCGAAATCCGGTGCATTGACACGATCTGCACCACTTCCACTGGCTTGGCCATCGGGAAATGTATGAAACATTTCGTCCGAGGGGACCTCCAGCTCGTCGACAGCATCGTCACCCCATTCACAGAAACGTGTTTGTGTTAGGAGATCTCTACCTCTCCCTCGGGATGTCTAAAGGAACAAACTCGTCCATACTCGGCTCCGATTCTTCTTCAACTGATTAATCATGCTGGAGTCGAGAATGATGATACACCACTGCAAGACGAATTTGTCTCAGAGAAAAGTGGCCCCAAAAATACAGACAGCTCCAAAGAAGATGCCTAATGATAAGAAAGTCCTCAGGAAACGGGGGTTGAGGATTAGTAACTGCAAAACAAAGAAAGTAAGTGCAAGGTTAGATATCTTCAGAACGAGAACACCAACGGATATCTAATCGAGATACCCTTTCGGCCCCATATACTACTAAAAATGGGAATGCAGAAATCCCCAACGAATTCCCTCTCTATGCATACGAAAATAGCTCTTCGATACTCATGCGGATTCGAAGCAAACTCCTTGATTATCACCATAACAATCCTCAGGCTCAAATGACATATGAGTGAATTTTTTGGCCCCACTGGCTTCAGCAAAGCCTTGAAATAATCAGCATCGAGAGTCATGCCACGCTCGTAGTTCAGAACCAAAATTCCGATAAGGTGCTGCAAGCTGGTATGAGAGATCCGGTTTATCGACACTCCAAACCGGTCCAAGACTTGAACGATTACCCCCTGGGATGGGAAACCCAAACAAAATGTAGCAGCAAAGCTCATAACATGTGAAGTAACCATCCGGAGGAGAATCTTCACGTTCTCCAGCTCTTGGAAGTCAAAACTCTACCGAGTCCAGGACATGGCAGAAACGTCAGATGGGGTCGAGGTGACTCGGACAACCAGGAGTTATTTTGATGCGAACTGGGGGATCATACCACGACTCATGTGGAGGAGCCTTTAAATCAAATGAGCCAGCCAACACGCATCGCCTTCCACAGGATCAACGGAGTGTGCCAAAAATTCGACTTTCATAGCAGCTTCACCATTCTCGGTACAAAGACTATCGCGGTCGAAGCAAGAAGGAAAAGCCTTGGCTGAAGATCTCTGACTTGAAGACATGATCACGAACGATAAAAGAAAGAAATTAGGGGAAAGATTTTTCTACATTAAGAGATGTTTTTTGTGGAATTAAGCAAGTAAAGAATATGAAAACTTACTCCACATACTTATAGGCAATAAAATATCACTATCCACCTTCGGAATTTAAGACACTAATGCCGCCTAACTCACCTAACTTGCCTAACCGCTTTCAAGAACGTCATGATTCTAAGGAGCTGGGGCTAATTGTTGGGGTCAAAATCGATCAAGACGGAATCAATGTCTGAAAATTCTTGACAACTTTTGTTTTCTTAAAGAGAAAACAAAAAGCGCAGGAAACCACAATCTAGAACCTTGTACAAATTCAAAAAAGGATTAGACGGAAAGTTATCGGAAAGGACAATAGAGCAACGAAACAAATCAAAACAGCCATGTCCTATCCACCTGACATCGAGTTGAATGAACCAAGCCCAACTCACCATCAGGTGAGTTGGAGCAGCACTCCCAACTCTCCTGATGGCCAGTTGGATGGTCACCATCCAACTCGCAATCAGGCGAGTTGGGATTGCTCGACCCACTCACCTGATGGCAGTTTAGATTGGTCGACCAACTCAGATGATGGCGAGTTGGACTGTCACCGTCCAACTCGCCATCAGGCGAGTTGGGATTGCTTGACCAACTCGCCTAATGGCGAGTTAGACTGTCACTGCCCAACTCGCCATCAGGCGAGTTGAGACTGCCCATCTAACTCGCTTGGTCGGGAGTTGGACCGTCCCTGTCTAACTCGCCATCATGCGAGTTGAATCAGCCCATCCAGCTTGCCTGGTAGCGAGTTGGACTCTGTCCATCTCGTCTAACTCGCCTGATTGCGAGTTGGATTGTCTTCATCCAACTCGCCAACATGCGAGTTGGATCAGCTCATCCATCTCGCCTGATGGCAAGTTAGAGTGACCACATCCAGCTCGCCATCAGGCGAGTTGGATCAGCACCATCTGTCTCGGTTTCGATCAGTGTCTCTTTTGAACCTCGATCACACTATCTCTTGTTTCGTCTCGATTGAAGTTACTTTTGAAACTTTACTATAAAAACCGTAGAGACTTGTTTTCTCGTATGAATTCAAATTGTTTGTATAAAACAGCAACAGTTGACTTAACACCGAAGTTTTCTCAACTATACGAGTAATTTGAACCATTTATAAAACTAACACCGTCTCACCTACCATCGGTCGACACCTATCACCTACCATCGGTTGACACTCATTACAAATTCTGGTATTTTTAACTGTTCCAAACACATTTACTTATGATTTAATTTTTCCCACCTCACCAAGACAGGATAACACTAGAGACAGTGTTATTTAAGTCTTGGAGAGATTTACTAATATTGCTTTCTATTTTGAGTTTTATTCTTATGTGTGTTTATTGAGTTTCATCGAGCCAAGAAAGGGATTATGATCAGTTTAACTTTTTTTATAATCTAACTATTCTATAGCAACATTCTAGATTTGTTGATTGAAGAGAGTACTAGAGATACCAAAGTGGATCATCATGCCAATACATCACACTTTCTTAGAAAGTTTGTAGGAACTGAAGCTAACCTCCAACCTAATTTGACTTATTTTCTTGCTTTGGGGTTTGGAATACATTGGATCGGATTCCTCTTGCATGTTTTGAAGGTAAAAGTCTGTGTGCTTCAGTTTCCCTTCTCTCTCTCTCTCTCTCTCTCTCTCTCTCTCTCTCTCTCTCTCTCTCTCTCTCTCTCTCTCTCTCTTCGGCATCTATAAAAACAATTGAGATGATTTTCTTAAAAGATGCAGAGGGTAGGTAAATTACCTATGACCCAATTATTCTAGTTCAGAAAGGAATGATCACACACTATGTAAGCAAGGGATATGTAAATTACATGTGACCCCGTTAATCGCCTACACTTTAGCAAAAAAATGAGAGAGAAAAGAAAAAGAAAGATGAACAACATGAACTGTATCAACATTATTGATTCATTGGACTTGGATAAATAAATAAATAATAATAATAGTATAAAGATATTCAAAGAAGAGAGAAAGAGGAAAGAAAGAGATAAGAGAAGACTACATGTGTGTTCAGATACTTGCAGGGGTAAGCGTCCACGTGTCCTCTAATCGATACTCCCATGGTAAAGCTTGCACTTTTTATGCAAGAAATGAGGTTAGTAGAGGGGTAAGTAAGCTAGCATTTTCTAAGTTGTTGATAGAATGTATTTGGTTGCTATACTAGGATAAGTTATATAAGTTTCTCTAGGATTGACTCTAGTTTGATGTGGTTGCAACATAGTAAAAGTTATAATGACGAGCTAGAGATTTTGTGAGTCCTTGTGTTTTTCAAACATCTTCCACAAGTTTACCCTTTTGTGCTTGAGGGCAAGCAAAAAGTTAAGTCTGAGAGAGTTGTTAGGTCCTAATATTTACCACATTTATACTATGTTATAGGCCCTATTTGAAGTTTGTTATGTGTGTCTAGGATGTGTTTTAGAATCTTTTCAGGTCCAAGTGCATTTCAGAGCATTGTAGAGATTACAAGGCTTTTTGGAGCTCAAAAAGAGAGGAACTCCGTAGCTGGTCAAATTCAGCAAAGTACAAGTCGAGATAAAGCGTTACGTCGATCGACGATGCACCCTTGCTGTCAATCAACGGTCGACACACAGAAGACCAATTCACAAAGTACCCAACTTGAAACCCAAGTCATGGAATTTATAAGATTTCCCCTGGACTTGTTTTACCTAGTTTATACTATATTTGTCGGTGTTTTATTCCAAGAGAGCTCATTTACAAGTTTAAAGAGTTTTCATAGAAAACATAGTAGTTTTTGGGGAGAAAATCAAGACTTCTTTTAAGCTTTGTATTGGAACCCCAGTTTATATCCCTAATCTTTATCTTATGCAGTATTTTATGTTTATGATTATGTTCTGGTTAGCTATGTCTGAGTATATCTCTTGTTATATTTAGGGTTTATTAATGATTTTGACGGATTAGCCAAACAATAGAACTGCTAGGATGATTATTAGGTCAATCATCAGAATTGTGCTTATTGCTTGTGTTCTAGAGTAGCTAACGAGAACCCTTAGGATAATTGATATTGCGAGTGTAGGATCGTTACCTAAACAAATTCTGTTGAGCTTAAGTTACTAGGAACATTCGAGAGACTAGTCTAGTAATTCTAAGTGAACCAATTGATTCTTGTCTTTTAATGCTTGACTAAGAAAGCCATCGATCAATGTCATTTGCATACCATCGATCGACGGTCATTCTGGATTTTGCACACAAAATTTTTAGACTTTGAGCTTAGCCAAAGATAGATATAAATTATATCTTTACTTATTAAATTTTGTTCTATTATTAAAAACCCATGGGCTTCTATCCATTATAATTCACTACATGAAAACCCTAGATCTAACTTTTTTCCATAATTGTTTACAAACCAACTCATTCATGATTTACTATTTCTTAAGTCTTATTAATTGCTTAGCATAACTAAGTTGATTATCAAATCTATTGTGTGCCCTCTCTCTCTGTGGATTTGATTCCTAAGTAGCCGAACCTCTTATTTGAGAGATAAATGAATAGCTCTAGGGTAGTTTGAGAATGTATCAGCCATCCATCTCTTTCTCATTAACTTCCCTTCTAAGATACTTAGGGATCTTCTTCTTTCTTCTAGAATGTCCATCCATAGCTTCCTCAATTACCATAGGGACTGGTTTATCTGCCTGTCTGGGTTTGGGTAGGGTGGGGTTTTAGTGCCTATTAGTATATAAAAGACTCACGTCTATGCTTGGCAACGAACATCTTCAGTTTCAAACCGCCGTCGGTCGATGTTAGGGTCCAGCTGCCGTTATATGTCCATCTGTTTACACACGGAATCTTCAGGTACCGTCGATCAATGGTTAGCTTTGGCTGTCGATCGATGGTTGTTCGAACAGGGCAGGGGATTCTCACAAATTTTTTCCTCCTTGTGTCTAGATTCTTCCACAACTTGCCAAAAATCATCATCTATGATGGGATTGACGTGGTGCTTCTGTGTGGCCTCAATCTTTTCCTTGATCAAGGCTTTTTGTCTCTTCATATCTTCACTAGTTTGAACAACCAGATTCACTAGCTTCTTCACATGGGTGTTAAGAGCTTCAGATTTGGTGTTGAGGTTGGCATATACATCATTAATCTTTTCACTAATATCCACTGTCATCTTATGCTGTCCCTCTAGAACCTTTACAATCATGGCTTCAATATTGTTCTCCTAGGTATTTGATGGGGTGTTCTGATAGTAGGAGGCTCCATAGGTTCTGTTGTTGCTGTAGTGTCTATGCTGCTGTGATCCTTGGTTGTAGCTACTCCTCTGACCACTGCCATAAAAGTTTCTGCTGCTCTGGTTCCCATACCTCTGGAACCCATTTCCACCAAAAAAGTTCACATGCTCTCTTAACCTTTCTCATTGTCATATCCTATAGCTGCTACACCTTTTGCGAAGCTAATTTGCTTCTTCAAAAACCTCTGAACACTGTCAAACTTGGCTTTCACTTCTCTCATTTGATCCTTGGTCAATGTAGGGACTGATTTCCTCCTCTCATAATCATTGTTTTTGGTGCTGTTGCGGGCTACCAAATTCTCTATCAATCTGGTAGCCTCTTCTGGACTCCTAGTGCAGAAGTTTCCCTCACTGGCTGTGTCTAAAGCCATATGGTATGATAGCTCAATACCTCTAAAGAAAATTCTAAGAATTTGCGCTTCACTGAATCCATGGTGTGGACAATCTCTTTGGTAGGATTTGAATCTGATTCAAGAGTTTCTAAAAGACTCTGCAAGCTCATGTGTGAATGTAGCTATTCTGCTCTCAAATATTCATCTCTAGCATCATCAAAGAAATTACGAATGAAGGCATTTTTGATGTCTGTCCAAGATGTAAGAGATATTGATGATAGCTGCTTAAGCCAGTATGAAGCATCTCCAGCAAGCAAATATTTGAAGAGCTTGTATAGAAGGTAGTCCTCAGGGACTCCATTAGCCTTGATGGTAGACCTAAGATCCTCGAATTTCTCCAATTGATCCATAGGGTGCTCATCAGAATGAGCATGAAATGGTGTTTGTGCCACAAGTGTGAAATAGGCTGGCTTCAGCTCAAAATCATCCCTCTGGAAAGATGGAGGACGAATAACAGATCTGCTATATAATTGATCTGGACGATTATAGTCAGCCAAAGTTCTAGGTTGAGTAGCCTAGGCTTAAGCTTAACTTGTGCTACATCAGCTTCTTCTTGTTCAGGGATCACAGTTCTCTGATCATCAATTTTCTAACCTGCTGCATTACGGAGATGACCATACAGGTCATACAGGTCCCCTCTCTCACTCCGAGTCACGATCATCATAACAACCATCTCTGCTAGAAAACCACCGTCTATCGATGTATCAGTAATGGTGTCGATCGATTTGGGCATATGAGTGTTGATCGTCGAAGAAGTTTTGGCTCGATGCTTGTTGCTTCTCCTTGCGGATGCTACGTTTGATAGCTACTGGGTCTGAGAAAATTAAGTTTTTCTCCCTGTTGCTTCTGGTATTGCTAGGCATGCACCTGAAGGACAAAAAAATTGTAAGTAAACTGAAAAGAAAACCTAGGTAAAAATTTCAAAACAAATCTAATGGCGATCCTTTCTCCCCGGAAATGGAACCAAATTTGATACGTGCTCAAATTAACCTAGAGCTACTGATTATTCTCTCAAATAAGAGGTTTAGTTGTAGTAGTTAGGGATCAAATCTACAGAGAGCGAGATAACACAATAAATTTGATAATGTACTTAGTTATTCTAGGAATTTATTAAGACTTTGGAATAAGTAAATCCGGAAAAAGTTGGTTTGTAAACAAGTAAGAAAAATAGCTAGATCTAGGGTTTTCAGGTAGTGAATTATAATGGATAGAAGCCAAGGGGTTCTCGATCATGGAACACCAATTCAAATAGTAAAGATATTAATGGTTATATATATCCTACGGCTAAACTTAGTGTCTACAACTTTCGTGTACAAATTCAGAATGACCGTCGGTCGATGGTATGCAAACAACATCGGTCGATGGCTTTCTTAGTCAAACATTAAACAACCAGATTCGTTTGGTTCATTAAGAATTACTAGTCCAGTCTCTCAAATGTGCCTAGTAACATATGCTCAACATGATTTTTTTATTTAACGATCCTACTCTCGCAGTGTCAGTTATCCTAATATCAGGGTTCTAGTTAGCTACTCTAGAACACAAGCAATAAGCACAATTCTGATGATAGATCTAATAATCACCGTAGCAATTCAATTGTTTGGGTAATCCATCAAAAAAATTAATAAACCCTAAATCTAACAAGGTAACTACTCAGATATAGCTAAGCAAAACATAATCATAAACATAAAATAATGCATAAGATAATAATAGGGATATAAACTGGGGTTCCAATACAAAGCTTGAAAGGAGTTTTGATCTTCTCCCCAAAAGCCCTAACTATTTTGTTTGTTATGAAAAGTCTCAAAGCTTGTAAACAAGAACTTGTGTCGAGTGTTCTTGTTGTGTGTAGGAGCGTTGTGGCAGGTAATGACCCCCAAAGACCCTTGAAGATTGATAGTTGGATCAGTAGTGTTATGATTATTGGATCTCATGAGCGGATCTATCGATGACATGGTAAGATATATTGGGAGCTATGTTGGGTACATGTTTGGTTCTGAGAACATATCTACCAAAAGGACATGATAGGTTTATGAAATTTTAATCATTAGCAGAAACCAATAAGTGGCTAAGTACGAGTATGGTACCTATCGAGAGGACACGATAGTATCATGCATAATGAGAGTGTTACAGAAGAGTAAAAGTAAGACTATGAATCAATGAGACTGAAGAAATGTGAAGACAACTATGTACCTTGAGGAGGACACTCAAGGGACAGTAGTAGACAAAGTGAAGAGATTTGGAGATCAGTTTAGAATGACTGAACCATGGGAAGGCAGGAAGGTATGGAAGGATTCAATAACAAGGGAAATACTTTGAGATGTATCAAGTTCGAGCGAGTTTGGAATGAGAAGTCTAGACGGAGACCAAAGAAATCGAAAGAAGACATCAAAGGCGAACCGATCGAGAAATCATCAAACAAAGTAATCTAAGAAAAGATCATCATCAAGACACACAAGGAAGAGCATGTCATGAAGACGAGCAAGTGGACATCTAAGAATATGAGGACTAATTCTATTAAGGGTGGGGGGAATGTAGTAACCCTCCCGAAGGGATACAAATGGTCGAGCTCGACAAGTCAGAAATCAAGGACAAGCTTTTGGGAATCAGAGCATTTGGAAGAAAGTTAAGTTTTTATCACTTGAAACTTGACATGATTCGAAAAAATGGAAGATTGGTCAAGCATATATTTGGTGCTTGAATTGCGGGCGATTCAGATCGATCGAGAATTTTTGAAGTACGAGGTGGTTGAAGAACTGAGTACGTATAGACCCTGGGTTGATTAGGTCACTCGACCATGCTTAGACAATGTGATAGAGCAAAGCAGGATGTTTTGGAAGCATAATGTTTTTTTTAAGCACACCAACTTAGAAGCATGACGTTTCTGAAGCACAACGTTTTTTTAAAGATTTCATATTAATAAAATATTATGTTTCGAACATAATAAGTCGGAAGCTGAACGGGAAGGAAGCATGAGGAGAAGCAAGCACGACAGGAAAAACCGAAGTTGGGCAAAACCCTAATTTTGGTATTATAAAATATTTTTCGGTGATTAGGAGGATCGGAAAATATTTACCGTAAAGGCTATAATTCAGTCTAGAATTTATTAAAAATATTCATTGCCTCAGAACAGTGTCGAAAAAAATTTGGGATTGATCGCGGGTAAAATATGCCGGAAGATTCGGAATCGAGTAAATGGAACGAGAAGCACGAGGTGGCTTCATGCATGGGATAAGAATGTGGTGGCAACTGTCTGGAAGGGTGTGTGGCACGGGAAGCAATAGGTGGTGCGGTAAAAGCATCAGGACCATGCAGACTGATATGTAGAAGCACGAGTTGCCGCCTCGCATGCAATCGGAGCATGCTGATCGCCTTGTGAAACTTGTGTGGCACCTTTCATGAGTTTCAGTCATGCAGCCTGACATCTGGGAGGAATGGTGGCGCCCTGAATGAGACTTTCTCATACTCGCAGCCATGTGGAGCACGAGGTGCCGCCGCGTATGCGACCACAACCGTGCGGACCAACACATGGGCTGCCACTATCCTGAAGCTGATTGGCTCCTATAAATACCCACAAACTCCCTCTAGTTTCTCCACATCCAGAACACTTCAAAGCACCTTAAAATGTGAGAGAAAAGTAGAGAAAGAAAGTTAGAGTTTCGAGAGTTTTCGAGATTAGTTACTATACCAGTTTTGGGTCAGCTTCTAGAGGAGTTTCTGTTTGAGTTGGGAGTTGTTCAAGGCAGACCATTCAAGTTTTGGCATGACTTTGATTTCAGTTCACATGAGAATCTACTTGAGAAGTTCAAGAAAGGGTTTTAGTCGAGGATTGGGGAAAGGGGTCAAACCCACAACGAAGCAAACACTGCGAGTCACGATGATTTTTTCTGACTTGTTTTCATGCATGTTCACGTTACTTGAAGTTAGATAATGGCAGAAGGCTGGGTCTAACTTAGTAAAGCTTTGATTGGATTGTAATTGAGGTTAATGATTATTGTGTGATTCATTGGTACCATGCTTAGCTATAGCATATTGATGGTTAGTATTGTTAGGTTCCGTGGTTATTTAGCGAATGCTAACACTTACATAATAATGCTAGGTTGTGGATAGATAGGTATTCTGGAAATTATGCTAGATTGATTACTAGGTTGTTAGATTGCATGCTTAGATGATTTTTGCTATTGCGTTATTATCTGGTTGCATGCATGGTTTTGTTGGTGTTGCTGTTTAGTTGATTAGATATTAGTACTATGGAATTTAGGTCATAAAGTCCGAATTTCTAGAACATGTATGGTTGAGTTAGTAGAGGATCTAAGCCATATAGGCCAAATTCCTTGTTAGTGTCGTCTTAAGGGACCTAAGCCATATAAGCCGGATTGCTGGTACTAGTGGTTATTGATGAGTTGTGTTGATAGCTTGCCTGATCAGGAATGCTAGGCTTGTGTATATAGTGTTATGCGGCAAGGAAAGTTACGTAAGAATGTCCTTATGCGGCTTGGCAGAGAGGTTGCATAAAGCATGCTCTGTACAAGGAGGTTGCTAGAAAGCATGTTCCGTCATGTGGTATCTTTGGTGGGTGCTTGATACGTGCTAAAATTACCCTAGAGATATTGATTACTCTCTCAAATTAGAGGTTAAGCTGTAGTACTTAGGGATCGAATCCACAGAGAGTGAGAACACAACAGATTTGGTATTGACTTAGTTAATCTAGTCAATTAATAAGACTTTAGAATAAGTAAGTCAGTAAATAATTGGTTTGTCAACAAGTAAGGAAAATAACTAAATCTAGGGTTTCCAGGTAGTGAAATATAATGGATAGAAGCCAAGGGGTTTTCAATCATAGAACATGAAATTAATTAGTAAAGATACTAATAGTTATATCCATCATATAGCTAAGCTCAGTGTCTACAACTTTCGTGTGCAAATTTGGAATGACCGTCAATCGATGGTGGCGCCATGCATGGGACTTTATCATGCAGACCGCCATGTGAAGCACGAGGTTCCGCCACGCATGCGACCACAGCCATGCGGACCTTCACACAGAATTCCACCAACCTGAAGCTGATTGGCTTCTTTCTCCTATAATGATTTGGCATTTTTCGGTTTGATGGATTGATCAGTCTTGAGTCGAGTTTTCATGGACTGCTCAGTCTTGGGTGGAGTTCTCATGGACTTATCAGTCTTTGGTCGAGTTTTCATGGACTGATGGATCATTCCAAGCAGTACACATGGACTGATCAGTACATCTGGCTCGAGTTTTCATGTACAAATCAGTCTTGGGTCGAGTTTTCATGTGATGGTTGAGTTAGTAGAGGATCTAGGCCATATAGGCTGAATGCCTAGTTAGTGGCGTACTAAGGGTCGTAGGCCATATAGGCCGAATTCCTAGTTAGTGGCGTATTAAGTGTCCTAGGCCATATAGGCCGGATTGCTGGGACTTGTTATTATTGATGAGTTGTATCGATAGCTTGCATGATCAGCAAAGCTAGGGTTGTGTATACAGTGTTACGAGGCAAGGAAAGTTGTGTAAGCATGTCCCTACACGGTTTCGTAGAAAGTTTATGTTAAGCATGCTCTGTACGGGGAGGTTGCTAGAAAGCATGATCTGTCATGTGGTATCCTTGGTTGATTCTGCATGTTAGTATGTGGCAAGGAAGGTTGCTAGAGTATGTCTCAATGCGGCTGGGAAGAGAGGCTGCAGAAAGCATGCTCTGTACAAAGAGCTTTCTAGAAAGCATACTCCGTCAAGTGACACCTTATCAAAGTTACATGTCAATTATTTTGGATGTCCTAGCCCGTGTGCCTTTGTGGCTGCAAGTTAGGTGTTATGTGGTGGTGAATGTGTAGTTAAGTGTATAGGTGTAAAGTCTTAGCATATATCCTTTTCTTATTCCAATGGTTATATTAAGTTCTGCTACTTACCTTGTTTATGATTTTTGTTGAGCCACTTGGGTTTCCATGGGGGAAGTATCGAGTGATGATTATTATTGTTGTGTTTAGTTTTGGATTCCAATCGCCCCCAAGCCTCTGTAGGGAAGTATTTCCGGTAAAATTCTATTTCAAATTCTGAAAAACTTTGGAGGTTTCCATTTGTGCACTTATCAAAAGCCAACCACCAATTATGCATGTCCACTTCCAGGAAGTGAACCGCTATGTACCGCTTGTAATCGCTGGGTCAACAAACAAAACTGAAGTTCCGGACCAACCGGCCTCTCCACTTTTCTTCTACGATAGGGTCGCGAAAAATGTTTTGTCCCTACACAGGATATGTGCGCCAACAGAATCAGGTAATCAACCTTTCTCGCGAACCTCGAAGGTGGGTTGATCACTACCACCTCGGCTGGTTCTCCAGCCCGACCATTGACTAAGGGCGTATATGTAGCTATGGATGTTGCTTGGCCAACCGATGAGTTCTCTAAGGGTGTGACCATTTGTGTCACTGCATCCACCCAGTTACCCATATCCTTCATGGCCTCCAATATGTCCTTCATGGACGGTTCCGCATCCCCGTTTGTCTTTCTAAAGGCTGCACCATCGTGCTTGTTGGCAATTGGCTCACCATAAGAGGACTATGATTCCTCATCCCGCTCCTGTCGCTGCCTAATCATATCCTCAACTCTTGTTCCAGCAAGGTCGGTTGGTTCCCCGGTTAACCCTACACCAGTGTTGCCCACAACTGGATCGTTGGCAATTTAGTCCGATCAACCCCCTACAGCCACTTGACTGTCCTGCTCAATTGCGCCCTTACTCTTACGGTTTTTTCCCGATTTGATTTTTTCACCGATAGGATTCTAATTCACACTAGTACTCAAACATATCATATAATAAACACCCAATCCATAGGCTAAGAAATCAACACCGAGAGACCCTTTAGCGTGTGTAATGTACTACCCCCTTAACCCAAACTATCCTAGAATCAACCTGGCTCATATACCAACTTGTAAGACCTGATCATGGCCCTTAAGACCTGAATCGTCCTGCCGTCTTACTTAACATATTTTTCCAATTTGATTCCGTTCAAGTTTAATAATTACTAAGTCATTTTCGAAATATGAGGTGCATAGACGAACATAACAACATAAAGAACCAATAAGGAAAAGAGACATTGCATTAATAAAAGAAATGAGATTCAATACAATATTCACTCTGCTCTATAGGCTATCATAAGTTTGTTTCTACGTTGATCTACCCACACACCACACAACCACTTGCTGATAGAGTCTTCACGGCTCCTTGGCTTGACCACGATCAGCCTCAGATCCTGAAACCTTAAACCACTTAGCATTAATCATAATCAGATATCTTGTGGTTGATTCTAACAATGCATGGTTTGTTCCCTTGGATAGTATAAACCTCTACTCAAGCAATCATATAATAATCGGTTAAGCCCATACCAAGTCCAAGCCTATCCCAATCGATCTTATTAAGACCATAGCCGGATCGCCCTAAGTCCCATCCAACCATATAGTTAATGTCTAGGTTCGTTCAGCCATTCTTTAAGTCCGGCCCATTAGGCCCACAAACCTTCTTGCCTGATAAGGCCCAAGGCCTGGATTAATACAATCAAGTTAGGATCAAGCCCATCTGGATTTCCTTGCAACCGATTGGACCTTGCGACTCAATACCGCGGTTAGACGAACAATTTTCACGTCCGGCTAAACAAGCCATAGACTGTCCCAAATGGATCGGCCAAGGCCTTGATCCAGTGGTACCTTTTGGAACTCACACCCCTTGAGTAAAGTCCAAATATTTATCATGGGTACTTAGTCATTCAACCAACCTTCCCCACTGACCCAGTAACAATCGACAAACATGCGCGGATCCAGCCCATGGCCTAGGATCGCGGTTTGGGTGAGATCAGCCTAAGTTAAGGGTTGCAACCCTTTAACCCATCCCTCACATCTATTCGCATATATTTAAAAAGAGAAGAACAAGAAGAAGAATGAATGAATTGAAATAGAATAAATAAGAACATGATGTAACCTTGACTGATCAGACCTTAGACTTGGCCTTTATGGCAGTCGGTCTACTCTAATGGATTGGTCGTTCATCACATAACTTGGAGACATTCTCAGGGATTTCCGTTTGGTCCTCATTCCCCGTTCTTCTCATTCTTAGCTGGTAATTACTTTCCCAAATGATTACACTCGCCAGAAACAACCACCACCACAACCGGCCTTTCCCTTCGCCAAAAATTCTCTCTCTTTCTTACTTTCTTTCTTTCTCTCTCACAATGTTTCTCTGAGAGTGACTCTGGAAACAGATTGACTCTGGAAACTGATGATATAATCAATAGGAAGGCTACCTATTTATAGAGCAGGGAATCGGCCCTTTCTTTGGACGAATGGGTGTAAATTTCTAGGCGAATGACCACGATTTGGTCGAAAGGTTGCAACTTTAACCAGTCACACTCCATCACCTATAACAACCCCTAAATGGGCCGATTTAGGCCCAACTGGTTACCCAAGCTTTTCGTGGACCAAGCCTAGGACCTCACTGGCCCATACCCAACCTGTCCCAACCTGGCCCAACCAACCAGCCTGGCACCAGCCCGGATCCGGACCAACTGCCCAAGAACCAAACACTTCCGTCCAGATGAGTTGAGCTGGCTCCCAGCTCGCCCAGCTGAGTTAGCTGGTAGTCCAACTAGCTGAACTGACATAACTTGGAGTGAGATAGACTGAGATTGATCACACTTTGTTCAGCCGATCGAGCTAATTGTCTATACCACCCAGCTGCCATATCACTCGCCCTTGTTTTCATCTATATTGGGCTAAGTTATAGTAGTTCGACGTAATTAACCCTTCCTAATGAAATAAAACGTTTGCCTTTAGGTCATAAGACCTGGCTGGTCTGTCTCTTCGAACCATGGCCCATCCCGATGATCTTATTTAGGATCGGGGATGCGACATTCCCGACATTACATGGAGAAACAAAGAGAAATAGCTCGTATTTTTAGACCCTGCATGTTTGGAACACAAGATCCGCAAAGACAAGCGTACAACATTGATTGACACCAACACTTCTTTGTCGATCAATACTACTTTTGAGCGAGACGCAATCGACACCAACACATATTCTTCGATCGACACCAACCTGCGAGCGAGCAACATGTCGTGACTCGTGATGATAAATGATGAGAATGAAGACCCGCATGACCCCCGAGGGTCATCTGCGTAATGCAGAAGGTCTGAGACTGGAAGATCAGGGGATTGAAATCCCTGAACCTTTATAAGCTGTAGCTTCTCACAATGCTGAAGCTGATCGACCCAGAACGTTGGCTGATTACAACCATCCATATTAATTCTATGCCAACAGATCTTCAATTTTTCATCCTACTTTCAAGAGGGCCGAATTTGAGCTAAAGCCTGCATACTTTACACTTGTGGGACAGACACCTTATAATGGTCACCCACATGAGCATCCGATGGACCATTTGGAGCAGTTCGAGGAACTTTTATCTGCTATCAAAGCCAATGGAGTCTTTGAGGACTACCTTGTTTGCAAGCTCTTCAAATATTTACTTGCCGGAGATGCTTTGTATTGGTTTAAGCATTTACCACCATGATCTCTTACATCCTAGTCTGACATCAAAAACGCCATCTTGCGTAATTTTTTTGATGATGCGCGATCCGAGGACTTAAAGAACAAATTAGCAACATTCACATAGGAGCCTGCAGTGTCTTTCAGAAGCTCCTAGATAAGATTCAAGTTATATTAGAGAGACTGTCAACACCATGGGTTCAACGAGATACAACTGCTTAGTACCTTCTTCAGCGGAATCAACTTAGTTTTAAAGATGGCTCTAGACACAGCTAGTGACATAAACTTTAACACTAGGAATCCATAAGAAGCGATGAGACTTATTGAGAACTTGGCATCCATCAATATCACCAAGAACCTTGATTTGGAGAGGAAGAAATCAGCTGCTAACTTGGGAAAGGAGCAGATGGATGAGGTTAAGGCCAAGCTGGACAATGTTCATAAGCTTCTCAAGAAGCAGTTGAGCTTTGCAGAAGATGTAGAGGTTGTTGATACCACCAGTGATAAGGCTGACGTAGAGGATGTGAGGTACATCAGTGGCACTAGTTTTCAGAGTCTGGGAATCAGTATGGAAACACTAACTCCAATGGCACTGGTCAAAGGAGTAATTACAACAATAGTTCATACTACCAGAAACCCTACAACAACAACAACAACAACATGAGCTATGGAGCTTTTTCTTACCTTCACCAACATCTCAAGAAAGCAAGATAGAGAGCATGATTGATCAGGTTCTTGAGGGTCAGAAAAAGCTGAAAGTGGATTTTAATGGGAAGTTATATTATGTGTATGCTAATCTAAATAACATGTTCGTAGCTCTCAGCCCCATGCGAAGAAGTAGGAGACTCAAGTGGTTCAGACTAGTGAAGCGGTGAGGAGACATGAAGCGATTATTAAAGGAAATGGAGAGGCTGGAGACAAGCACCACATGAGTACCATCATAGGTGATGATTTCTGGAAAGTGGTGAAGGAACAAAAGCTCCAAAAATGGGACTTTCATGTCGAAAGTTCCATGTCGTTCTGCAGTTCATGTTGGTGTCGGTCGACACCAGCAGTTGAGAACCGATCGACACCCCCATGCTGAATCCATAGGATCTTATGAAATGGCAAGCGTCGATCGACACTGTACCACTGTTATCAACCGACACCCACTGGTGACTTACCAAGTTTAATTGCCAAGTATTGATGCAAACCAATTGAATGCTTCAAGACACTTGTCTCAGACATCATCAGAACAAATTGTGAACACTAATCAGAACCTAAAGATGCACCAGAGCCTATGATCATTGAGCATGCTACTAAGTGACATACTTCTAAGAGAAAGAAGAACAAGGTTCCTAAGCATCTAAGGGGAGAATCTACTGAGAAAGAGCTGAATAATTTAACCAAGAGGATGACAAGGATCCGTTTAGACACTCCATTCAATGAGGCTTACTGGTCCCACCGACTCTAGATGTTTTCGGAGAGAGCAAGGAGACAGACAAGGACATTGAGAGTATATCCCATCAGATCAAAGAGAAGATGAAGCAGAAAATTACAATGAAGAAGAAGAATGAACTTGAGAAGTTCGTGGTTCCCTGCATGATTGGAGGTCATAGCCACCATAATGCACAATATGATACAGGTTCTATCATTCCTAGGGTGATGGGAAATCAGATAAGTATGGAGATAAATCCTTCATAAACCTTCATGTGCAAATCATAGTTCAAGTGGATTTTAATTTCCTGGATATTGGGATAGACTAGAGTTCTTCTCTACTACTTGGTAGAGCCGTACTGTAGAAGCTGTTTGCAACATGCAGACAAATCAGATGTGTCTGACACTCATAGACAAAGATGTTTTCTATGAACCGGTCAGAATGGTCAAAGGAAACACTTCCTACATTGAGATAGAAGATGATCCAGGATTTTTGAAAGTTTTTTACTCTGATTTTGGTGCAGAACATAAAGATGATGGCGAGGTGTTGATCAACACCCAACCACCAGTATCGGTCAACACCCCTGCGACTCCAGAATTCCAAGAGGCTTTTTCAGTTGATGTTTCCATTCCACCTAAAAGAAATTTATGTGTAGTAACACAAGATAATCATGGAGTTTACAGAGATGAAGAGGGGAATGCACATGCTAGGGATGGAAGGATCATCAATTTTCAAAACAAGATATGGAAGCAACACTTAAGATGGCAGATAGTTGGGGAGGCTGTTATGTGAGTCTACCAAAGTATGATGACTGTTTTAAGTTTCCTGGAGTCCACCTTACTTCGCCAGAGTTGCCAACACCTGAGGCTTACATGAGAGATCATTTTGAGGAGATGATATCTGACATCAATACAGCTCAGGAGAGGATGTTTAATGAGTTCTACAGAAAGATTGATGCAATCTACTTTCCTCTCAACAGCAACATTGGATGGTTAAGCAAATGTATGGAAGAGCCTAGCTGAAAGTGGATTATACAAAGGAGATCATGCAGAGACAGCAAAAGCACAAACCAAAGGAGAAGAAGCCATCAAATGCTTTGTAGGCACCTTGTTCGAGATGAGCATAGAATATGTTGATACATGTTTTGTGACAAGTATTCCATTACCTCAATAATAGCCAAAAACCTCCAAAACGTCAAGTTGAAGACTATAAACAATCATTTCATGTGAGGCAACCCATTTAGTAAGTTTTAAATTAGTTTTAGTTTTTATTTTTACTGATTTTCGTATTTGTTTTTTTTCAGATTTAAAACAAAATAAAAATGAGGAACATAAGTCTGCACTGAGGGACACATGATTAATTTCGATCGACAAAGCATCAGAGCATCGATCACCACTTTACTATGTCGATCAACACTCACTATCAATGATCAGGTATGAAGATTTTCCTTGTTAAATTCGTCCTTTTGCTTTATTTTCCCACCAATCTTGGACTATATAACACTGGGACAGTGTTGTTTAAGTCTTATGGAGGTATTACTGATATTGTGCTTTATTTTGAGCTTTATTTTAGGTGTTCTTATTGAGTTTTATAGAGTCAAAAAGAAAATGATGAACGTTTTCAGTTTTACTTATTTTCTAATCACTCTCCAGCACCATTCTTAGATTTAATGATTGCAGAATGTACTGGATGGAAATACCAAACTGGATCTCCTACCAGTAACATCCACACTTGCTAAAATGTCTGAAGGAAACAAAGCTGGTATCCAACATAATCTACTTAATTTCTTGACTTGGGGCTTGGTATACACTGGATCGGATTCTTCCTACAAGTTTGGAAGGTAAAAGTCTGTGTGTTTCCTGGCTCTCTCTCTCTCTCACTCTCTCTCTAGCATCTAGAAAAGAAAAGATTGAGATGATTCCCTAAGATGCAGAAGGGTAACAACATTTCTTACTAAACCATTATTTTAATTCAAAGAAATGATCACTCAAAGCTGGAATCGAGGGGTAAGAAAATTTCCTATGACCCCATTATTTGCCTACAATTTGCAAAAACAAAAAATTGAAAAAAGATTCAGAGAAGAGAGAAAGAGTGAAGAAAGGGATCATAGAAGATGACATGTGTGTTCATATACTTGTTTGAGTAATAATCAATATGTATTTTGATCGATACTCTCAAGGTGAAGCCTGCACCTTTTTATTATAGGAATGAGATTAGTAGATGGGTATGTCATACAATATTAGCTAAGTTGTTGGCTGGATGGTTTTGTTGCTAAGCTGGGTTAGAGTACATCCTCTAAATTTGGCATTGATTCGATGTAGCTTGCAACATCGCAGAGGTGATAATAGTAAGTTTAAAATTGTGTGTTTCCCTGCTATTTCAAACCTCTTTCAAATGACTATTCTATGTTTTGCTTGAGGATGAGAAAAAGGACAAGTATGGGGGAGTTGATATACTATGAATTTACTAGTTTTCACCCGTAGTATATGTGATTTGTAGAGTCGATTATATGTGTTGAAAGTTTATTTTAGAGTATTTTAGGTTCAACTATGTTTTGGAGCAATGTGGAGATTATGGAGCACTCTCGATATGGGTGATAAGGAAAGTTGTAGCTGTTGAAGAAATAAGAAGTCAGAGTCGAGATTCATGAAGTGTGTTGATCGACACTACCTCCTTAGCGTTGCTCGACACCCGCGTGAGTAGACGGGCAGACTTTAGTCAAGACCGAGTCAAGCCAGAAAATCCTCATAAATTACAAGACTATCCCTAGTTGACTTATACCTAATATTTAGGCTTTTTGCCATTTTGGGCAACACAACTACCTTACAATTTACCTCAATTCCTAGAAGTTTTTTTGTTATTATTTGGATAGAAGATCAAGAACTCTTTCAGAGCTTTTGTATTGCAACTCCAGTTTTCTACCTTATTCTATTTTATGCATTATATTCGGATTATTGTTATGTTTTGCTTAATCATGTCTAAGTTGTTTTTCTTGTTAGATTTAGGTTTTTATTAGGGTTTATAGGAATGGCTGAAACATAAAACTGCTAGGGTAAATCTTTAGGATCATTTATCAGAACTTGACTTATTGCTTGTGTTCTAGAGTTGTAACTATAACCCTAAACTTGGGATAATGGTAAAGGCGACAATAAGTTTATTTTCTGAGATTAATTCCAATGAGCTAGGTTGTTAGATACATGGGAGAGCTGGTCTAAATAAAATTAGTGAACATATTGATTAAAACATTAATCTTGCCTAAGAAAACATCGATCGACACTCGCTTTATAGTATTGATCGATGCTCGCTCCTTGTTCGCATACAAAGGCTGGAACAAAGACTGGAACAAAGACTTAGTCATCTTATTAGACCCCAGTGAGAGATGAATATCTTACTATTACATTCGAGTTCTAGTATGGTTTATCACACATCATTAGCATATATACATCATATTTCTGTTGCCTTAAATCCTAATAGCTATTTTATTATATCATTTACAAACCCATTATTTTACCTTTTCTCTACTTTTTACTAATTTATTAATATCTGCCTAGCTTAATCCTAATATTATTAGTCTATAGTCTGATAACGCTCCATGTGGATTCGATCCGTAAGTACAACAACTGGACCTCTTATTTGTGAGAGAAAGTTGCTCTAGGTAATTTGAGCTAGTCAGTATCATTTATGATTAATGTGCTCCTTTCTGTCATTCTAACAAACTCTAAAAACTCATGACCTTTGGTTTAACAGATCCAAGTATAAGCTTACCAGATAGAGGGAATGTGTCAAACACAAATCCATATGTTTTTCATTAATAATGGACTGTCACTTAAAAAAAACAATAGTCTGGACCTAAAACTGTTTTCTCTACCTTGAAACACGTCTTTCATGCTCTACATACATCAATAACACGAGTTGTAACTGACAAGCTTAAGAGGATGGTAAGAGCTCCCCCATGCTGAACAACATGATATGCCTCTTTGAAAACAATAAAACCAAAAAAAAAACTCTGTCTATATGCAGAACATCTCCTGAACATTAACATTCATCAAAATTCCCCGGGCGCAATATACTTCTATGATAATCGTGAAAAGGCAGTGTTCTCAAGGAAAAGAAAATCTCACTACCAATTCTCAAACGCATGATGTGATAAAAAGACAAGATGTCACGGGTGCTACCTCATCCTCGCGGTCACACAAGAAACGAAAAGGTACCAAATACAATGGAAACTTGAAGCATAAGTAACATAAAGTATACTTACTCATATGTGTCTGCTAAAATCTGCAGTAGCTGGAGATGACGAAACCCATCCATGGCTGTTTGACAAATATCTAAATGTACTTCTACCAAGTTCCATGTTGGTGGATCATCCACTAGTAGTACCCCTAAGGATGGTGAAGAGGCCAACGACCCATCTAATGCTAAGGAACCAATAACAAAAACTAACACAGATGATGTGATTTTGACAAGCAAAGGAACTTGTGAAATAGAACTGCTTGAAACAGAACTTAAGGAAGTCAAAGATGGAACCAAGGAGCACCTTGAATCTGAGGAAACAAAGGACAAGGATCTAAACGTACAACTTGGTCCAATGATTAGGTCCAAGCAAGCGAGATTCTAGAAAGCTCTTCAACTCCTACACACTATCTAGGGCAGTTTAGAGTGTTCTTATCCAACCACATTGGTTGTGATTCAAGCCGCCAAGATAATTCATCAAGAGAGGTGTTGTGACTTGCACTCTTTTCCTTGGTTTGGTTTTGTCCCATTGGATTTTCAAAACAAGGTTTTTAATGAGGATTGGACACAAAACTTATACAAATGCCTCTTGGTGAAACTAATCCCATATATATCTTTATTTTAATCCAAGAAGAAGAAGATAAGAGCCTATTTTTCAATATGAACTGTTTTTGTTTATGTATATAAGGGAGCCTTAAGTTTTAATTATTTTGAGTGTTTCCAAGAACCTGTGCATGTACATTCTTCTTCTCTTTATATTCTGGTCGGAATTTCAATAAGAACTATTAAACTCTTTTCTATTCAAAACCTTCTTTGAATCTTGTTTGATCAAAGCTTGTCTAGTGTATTTTTGATTCATCCTTACATTGCAAGCAATACCCTGATAGTCTGAGAGCTAATTCTGCATCTTTCAGAAGTATCAACTCAATCCAATAGTTGTTTCATCATTATAATCGTTGGAGAGAATTCAGGGACTTGATCATTGCTCCTAGGATCATCTCAAGTGGTATCAGAGCAGATCTCCATACACGGGTTTTGTTTTTCGAATTCTGCAAATTAAGGCTATTCGTATTTTGTGATTGAATCTGTTCTAAAATTTTAAATCTTGTTAGAAACGTGTTCATTAGGGTATCATCTACCTAGAACATGTACTTAAATTGCTAGATCAACAGAAATTGATTCACGAAATTGCAGAGAAAAAAATTAGGGTTCTTCATGAAAATTGGGATCTGATTATTCTAGATTCAATTCCATTGGTTTCTTTTCTATATTATGTTTATGTGAACATCTTTACTGGTTCAGTGTGTGGAATTTATTTAGGAACCATGGGAGAAGAAAACAATCAGAACAATGGAATGCATCAACTACTGCTCGATGCTTTGACCGCACGGGTGACCACTTTAATGGATCAAAGACTAGAGAACTTCAGGGCTGAGGTTGTACATTAAGATCGTGAGAGACCCAGGAGGAGTTCAAACCAATCTGCTACAGAAAGCTACTACAGTCATACCAACCGGTCCAGTGGCTTTAAAAGAAGAAGACAAGACAGAGGAGATAGACCACAAACCAATGATCCTCTGGGTAGTTTGAAACTAAAGATTCGTGAGTTTAAAGGCACTGCTGATCAAGAAGAGTATCTAGAATGGGAAAAGAAGATTAAACTTGTGTTCAATTGCATATATTACAGCCAAGAGTACAAACTGAAGCTTGCTCCTACTGAATTTAAGGACTATGCTCTAAGTTGGTGGGATAATCTAGTTACAGAAAGAAGAAGGGCAATAGATATTGCTATTGAAACATGGAATCAGATGAAGGTGATCATGAGGAAGAGATTTGTGCCGAGCCATTATCACAGAGAGCTGCACTTCAAGCTCAAAACTTTGTCACAAGGTAGTAGATCAATTGAACAGTATTAAAAGGAATTGGAAACTCTTATGCTAAGAGCTGATATTCAAAAGGACAGAGAGGAAACAATGGCTAGATTCATGGGTAGGGTAAATAGAGACATTATTGACAGATTAGAGGTTCATCATTACATGGAGATAGAAGAGCTTCTACACAGAACAAATATTGTTGAAAGGCAACTAAAATCAAGAATGTTATAATCAAACAAGGCCAACGCAAGACATTCCTAGAAAAATACAACTGCTTTTCCAGGAGTTCATGGGTGTATTACCAGAAGAAACCCACAAGGATTGTCACCAGTCAAAGGAATAAAGCTTCAAATCTATTTTATTCCAGGAGCTTACTTCCAAACAAGCCAGCCTATATAATCTATCCTTTGAAGACAAAAGAACTAAAACAACAAGTCACTGAACTTATGGAGAAAGGTCATAGCCGTGAAAGTATGAGTCCATGTGCAGTTCCAGTCTTGCTTTTACTAAAGAAAGATGGTAGCTGAAGGATGTGTGTTGATTGCAGAGCCATCAATAATATCACTGTAAAGTATCGACACCCTATTCTAGATTAGATGATATGCTTGATGATTTTCATGGTTCTATCATCTTAGTTTATTTGAAAAGTGGATATCACTAGATTAGAATGAAAGAGGGTGATGAATTGAAAACTTCCTTTAAAAGGAAATAGGTGTTATATGAATGGTTAGTAATTCCTTTTGTGCTAACTAATGCACCTAGTACTTTCATGAGGCTAATGAAACATGTTTTAGGTTATTATCAGTCATTTTGTTTTGGTTTACTTTGATGACATTCTAATCTACAGTAAGAACTTGGATGAGAATATTGAGTGATATCTCTCAAATTACCCTAAGGAGTGACTTTTACTCTCTCAAATAAGAGGTTCAGTTGTAGTGCTTAGGGATCGAATCCAAAGGGAGCATGGGGACACAATAGACGATATATGTTTAGATTAAGCTAGGCAAACAGTTTATTAAAGCAGTAAATAGTAAACAATAAGATGAAACATATAGATCTAGGGACTTATCAATCAACATATTCAAAACACAAATCAAGGACGTTGCAGGTTTTACAGATCAAATTCTAGAACTCGAATTCAATAAGAAAATAATCGAGCTCTCCCATGAAATTACTAATCAAATGCTTAAGTTCTTTGTTCAAGCTCTCACATGCAAACAAGGACCAAGCGTTGATCTATACCAATGGTTGTGTATCGATCGATGCTACCTCAGAAAAGCATTAACACACATATCGATAATGTTCAACTAGATCCTAGACCAACTCTCGTATGCGCCTAGATATCTAATCTACACAAGGCTCAGGTTCCCTTCATTAATTGCACTCTCGTGCTTCTCAATTGTCCTATGATTCTAGGATAAAGCAATCAGTCACACTCTCGTGTTATTCCACTACTCTAGATCCTATTTTTACTTCCACCTTGGTGTAGAGATCTATATATAACTTAGAAATCCTATGATATGTTTGACATTAAGAACATGAAATCCCTCAACCTAACAAGATGATTACTCAGACATGGAAACAACAACGCAAATCATAGTCTGGATAAATACTAGATATAGAAATCAATATAAAGCCAAAGGAGTTCCAATCTATCTTTGAAGGAGAATTGATCTTCTCTCTAAAATTAAGACAATGAAAAATATAAGCTTTGCCGTCAACAATGGCTTAGAAAACTATATAAATTAGGTTTAACTCGTCCAGGGTAATCTGGTAATTTGTGGTAGATTCTGGTCTTAAGTCAGTCTTGAAACAAGTCGGGCATGTTTTTCTGGGTTCACCGTCGATCGACACTAAGGCTGGTCCATTGATCGACATTAATTCATCTTCTTGACAACTTCCTCTCGCGAGGCAGACAAACCACTCTTCAGTAAAACAAAAATAACTTTGGCTGTGGAATCCTGATTGCCTCAAGCATGTGGCATTGGAATGATAACTCAAAGCTCTATCTTGTGTCCATAGATGAGCTTAATTTAACCCTGGGAAGGTCTCCATCCATAGTTACATATCTGACGCATCTGCGTAGTTATGCATCTCAAAAAGCTCCAGAATCACCAAAGTTCTCTAGAACGTACCTGAACCTGAAAATACTCTAAAACATACTCCAAACATATATAATGGACTCTAAATAGGGCTGATATCATGGCATAAAAGTTGTAAATATCAGAGCCTATCAACTCCCAAGACTTATCCTTTTGCTTGTCCTCAAGCAAATAATATCACAATGTGAAAAAAAGTTTGAAAACACAAGGACTCACAGTATCTCTATCTTATGCTTATCACCTCCACTATGTTGCAACCACATCAAATAAATGTCAATCTTAGAGGAACTTTATATACCCTATCCTAGTATAGTAACCAAATCCATTGACTCACCCCTCTACTTACCTCATTTTTGCATAAAATAAAAATGCATGGTTTACCTTGGGAGTATCGATCAAAGAACACATGGACTCTTTACCCATGCAAGTATATGAGCACATAATTAGTGTTCTCTGATCCCTTTGTTCCCTCCTTTCTCTCTTCTCTGGATCTTTTTGGATCTCAAACTCAATGGACAATGATGCTGATACAAACCATCTTTCCATCTTATTTTCGATTTTCTTTTTCTTCTTTTTTGGGCAAAGTTGTAGGCAAATAGTGAAGTCATCAGTAATGTACCTACCCCTCGCTTACAACGATGTGCGATCATTCATTTGAATTAGAATAGTAGGGTCATCGGTAATGTACCTATAACTCTGCATCTTAGGAAATCATCTCAATCTTTTGTTTTCTTTAGATGCAGAAGAGATAGAGAGAACAAAATCAGAAGCACACAGACTTTTACCTTCTATATTTTCAGAAGGAATTTGATCCAATGTATACCAAACCCCAAAGAAAGCAAATTAGTCAGTATTAGGTTGGAGGTCAGCTTTGATTTCTTCAAACTTTTGAAGCATGTGTGATATAGTGGCATGATGATCCACTTTGGTATCTCTAGTACTCTCTGCAATCAAGAAGTCTAAGAATGATCCTATAGAGCGGTTAGTGAACAAGTATAAATATTAATATGATCATAATCCCCTTCTTGGATCTATAAAAACATTTTGAAAAACTTTTATATATAATAGATAAAAGCTCAAAATATATAGAAAGCATCAGCGAACCTCTCCTAGACTTAAATAACATTGTCCCCAGTGTTATCCCGTCCTGGTTTGGTTAGGGAATAACTAAATCATGAGTAAAAGTTGAAGAGAAAGTTGAGTATACCAAACTCTGAAAGAAGTGTCGACCGATTGTGTGTTATGAGTGTCGACCGATGGTAAGCCATCCAAGCTGTCGACCAATTTTGTGGTATGAGTGACAACCGATTGTGTGGTAGGAGTGATGATACACTAAAAATTGGATCTTGCTACGGTCAAGTTAACAGTTGTAGTTGTTGTATTTGAGATTCAATTCCAGAGAACCGGTTTACACTATATCTTATGAGTGTTAATTTCTTAGCTAAAACTTTCAGATTTAACAAAGAACAAGGTAAAAATAACAGAGGGCAAGGTACGGTTTGAGTTGTTTATAATTTGGGGAAAAGCTAGCCTAAGGTGATTAAACGGGTGTTAGATATCATTAAGCCACACAATTGTTCAAGTTTGATTTAGGAACAAGACCATAACATAGATCAATGGCTAGAACAGCCCACTGTCGTGGCGCTTGTTCCTTTCAGAGAACAGCCCCGGAGATTAAGTTATCGCTTGTTCCGAGTTCTGTCTATGAACAGTAACAATCAGGTCTACTCAGTTCATATTACACCCTAATATCTACTTTCGCTGATTAGGGATATAATACTTATTCTAAACAGTTCAGGCAATCTATAACACGGTTAATGAGTAGATGAAACCCTAAATCTAACATAAAGTGATCAGATTTATGCTAGCATTAAGTTAGGTTTAGAATAAAGGCCATCAATCAACATACAACTTATTTATGTGTAGCTTAAATAAATCCAACACCCTAACACCCTAAACTAAAAATATCGACTACTCAGCAATCATGCAATAAACACAACAAGCAAACCTGAATAATTCTCCAATAAACGAAATCAAAAACTAAAAATAGGGTTCAAGTAATCTTCTCAAAATCGCTAGAACAAGGTGAAGATTCCTCTCTCCCTAGCAAGTATTGAATCCAACGAGTTTTTGCTGAAAAGTATGAAAAGAAAATTAAGCTGAAAGAGTCCCCCTCTAATAATGGTCGTGCCCATCTTTTATTAAGCTTTTGTGGCGGCTGGAAGGAGGAGGAAATAAAATTAGGGCAAATCCCAAAAGATTATGCAGTTTTCCAAAATATCTCCCGCGGGGATCAAGGCTTTGCTTGATCTCTGAGGTTGTTCTCCGGGACAAAATTCAAATTTTCCCTTTTTCTTCATGTTTCCCTCCAAAGTTCCACAACCTCTTTTGTACCTGAAATGTCTCAAATAGAGATGTAATTACCCTATAATTGCATGAGAAAGATCAATAAATCACAACCAATGTATGTTAAAAACACACTATATCATAGTGATTCCACCTTTCATTATCTCCTTCTTTACAACATCTTTTAGATTTGGATTTAACCTCCTCTGATGTTCAACAGAAGTCATCAATTCATCTTCTAGATGTATTCTATGCATGCATAAATCAGGTGAAATTCCAGGAATGTCATCTAGTTTATATCCTAATGCCTTTCGATATTTTCTAAGTTCACACAAGAGCAAGGCAATTTCCTCATTGTTCAGTTCAGAATTAACAATGACAGGATATGTGGAGTTTGGACCTAGGAATGCATACCTGTGTCCCATGAGTAGAGACTTGATTTCGACTTTTGGAGCCTTGAGCTTGCTCCATGGGTTCTTGAGCTGGTCGATCAGAACAGTCGCTCCTGCTGGTTTGGCTTCTTCTCCTTTGCTTAAGCTCAGATAGGCGACCATCCTCTCCATGCTTTTGCAGGAGTCCATTATCTTTGCATACCCAGCAGCGTCTATGTTCAAGATGTTCTGCTCAGTTTCAGCCTTGATCAGTGCGATGTCAAGCTAATCATCGGCTAGGATCTCCTCAATCATTCCTTCTTGAGGTTCCAACACATCATTATCTTCATCCACAGTTAAAGTCTGCCCATCCAGCAATAGTCTCTTGAGCAGTTTATCCATCTCAAACTTCATCAATATGTCTCTTAGTTGGAGATCAATCCTCCCATTCCTCACGTCGATAATTGCACCAGCGGTGCAAAGGAAAGGACGTCCCAAAATGAGTGGATCTCTCTGGGTTCTTCATCAAGTTCTATAACCACAAAATCGACTGGGATCATAATATTGCTGATTTGGACATTGAGATCTTCGAGAGCACCCACTGGCAGCTTGATCGATCTGTCAGCGAACAATAAAGAGATCATGGTCCGCTTGAACTTGGTAAATTCTAGACGCTTAGCAACATAGTAGGGCATAAGGTTGAAACTGGAGCCGAGATCACATAGAGAGCATGCGAAAGTAGTCTCCCCAATCTGGACCGAGAGAACAAACTTGCCCGGATCACCTAGTTTCTTGATCACCTTGTTATGCAGCACAACACTGCATTCCTTAGAGACCAACATCACTTTGCTGTCCCCTGATATATTTCCTGAGGTAAATCCCTTCATGAGACTTCACATTGAGGGCATCATCTGAATTGCATCAAGCAGAGGGAGTTTGATCGTCAACTCTTCAAGCATTTTTGAACACTTCATCTCCTCATGGTCCTTACGATATTTCTTAGCTGGCATAGGATATGGAACCTTAGGGGTGTAGAATCGAGAAGGAGGAGTCTCGGCAGGTATCCACTTCGGGAAAAACCTCTAGGGGTTGTTCTCTCCCTTGTTCTCCAACCGAAACACCCTCTGTAGGTTGTTCTGTTTCTTTCTGCTTTCCTTTTTCAGCTGCAGTAAATCTTCTAGGTATTGGGTCCGTGGGATTCTTATCAGTTTTTTCCAGGAAGTGTCCCTTGCTGCCTCTTGACACTTTCAGCTGTTTGAGCTAGCTGTATATCGATCTGCCTCATGTGGCTGCTCACAGTGTCGTACTTAGTATTCAGCTCTGTGAACATGTTGTCCATCATGTTGTTGATCTCTGTGGTAGCCTGGTTCAAGGCCTTGACCTGAACATTTTGACTCTGGAGCAGCTGTTGCATCATGTTCCCTAAGACCTTGAGCTCGTCTCGCTGTCTGCTTGATGCTTCTGGAGCAGTCTGCTGATTGCTCTGCTGCTTCTGCCGGTTATGGTGTTGATCATGGTTCTGGAAACGGTTCTGAGACTGACTGAAGACGAAGGTCTTTCCTTGGAAATTCTGGGGAAACCCTCTTTGTTGAGCAGCACCTTGAGCTTGATTGTTATGGGCTTGATCCCCAGGGTTCTCTACATTGTTGCTCCGGTAAGAGAGAAGGCTGGGGTTGTTCCTGTTGTTTGAGCTCTGGTAGTAGTTCATGTTCTGAACATACCCTTGACCGTTGATGTAGAGCACTTCCTGGTGATCATCTCTAACCTGTCCATCTTTTGCGGCCTGGTTCTTAGCTATCTGCTCAAGTGTAGCTTCCTCCATATACAAGACTTGACTTTTGTTGCTCTTGAGGAGCAGATCAACCTTGGCAGCGAGTTCATCTTTCCATTGAGCATCAATGCTGTGGATTTTCTTGGAGCGATCAGTCTCTGGGTACTTGTTTGCTGAGCTAGCAGCCATGTTCTCCATCAGCTCAAACGCTCCTTCAGTAGTTTGAGTCATGAAATCTCCCTTACTCGCACAGTTCAAGGAATTGCGGAACTCCCAATCCACACCATCATAGAAAATCCCTAGAATGTAGTCCTGATCAAACCCATGATGAGGTCACTCTCTGAGTATGTCATTGAATCGCTCCCATGCTTCATTAAAGGGTTCATTAGAGTGCTGCTTGAAGGAGGAGATCTTGTTTCTGAGAGCAGCCGTTTTTGCCTTGGTGTAGAAGTGACTCAAGAAGGCAGCTCGAACCTGCTCCCATGTAGTGAGAGAGCTAGTAGGCAGTGATTTTAACCACCTTGATGCCATGTTGGCAAGAGAGAAGGGGAACAACATACACTTGACAAAGTCAGGTGAAACCCCGTTTGAGCGAGTTATAGCACATATCTCCTCAAAGGCTTCAATGTGTTCCATTGGTATTTCTGCCGGGAGACCATGGAACATCTTCCTCTGCACCAGAGAGATCATGAAAGCCTTGATCTCGAAATCTTGCCGAGCACAGGGTGGAGGAACAATGGCTGAGCGAGTGGTTGGAAAGTTTCGAGGAAAATTCCTTTCTCCAATCCGAGTTGGTTGCTCATGTTGCTGTTGCTGCTGAGCAGCCGCTTGATGAGCTTGCAAGGCCTGTAGCATCTGCTGCATCTGCTGTTGCATCAGGGCCATTGCAGCAGTGAGATCATGCTCATTGATATGATCGCCCATGTTGGCGTGAGTAGGTCTTGATTGAGTTTGATTGTTCCTTTCTAATCTTGCGAGTTCTTGATTGCTGAGGGTGATTAATGGATTTGAGGTGTTGCTTTGAGTATTTCTACTTGACATACACCTGGAACATCACATGAAAACAATAAAATAGAGCAAGTTAGATGTCTTAGACAAAGTATAAAACCAAGAAAATATAGGTAAAAGCTGGTCCCCGTCGCAACGGCGCCAAAACTTGATACACTAAAAGTTGGATCTTGCTACTGTCAAGTTAACAGTTGTAGTTGTTGTATTTGAGATTTCATTCTAGAGGACTGGTTTACACTATATCTTATGAGTGTTAATTTCTTAGCTAAAACCTTCAGATTCAACAAAGAACAAGAAAAAAATAACAGAGAGCAAGGTATGGTTTGAGTTGTTTATAATTTGGAGAAAGACTAGCCTAGGATGATTAAACGGGTGTTAGATATCATTAAGCCACACAATTGTTCAAGTTTGATTTAGGAACAAGCCCAGAACATAGATCAATGGCTAGAACAGCCCACTGTCGTGGCGCTTGTTCCTTTCAGAGAACAGCCCCGGAGACTAAGCTGTCACTTGTTCCGAATTCTGTCTATAAACAGTAACGATCAGGTCTACTCAGTTCATATTACACCCTAATATCTACTTTCGCTGATTAGGGATATAATACTTATTCTAAACAGTTCAGGCAATCTATAACACGGTTAATGAATAGATGAAACCCTAGATCAAACATAAAGTGATCAGATTTATGCTAGCATTAAGTTAGGTTTAGAATAAAGGCCATTAGTCAACATAAAACTTATTCATGTGTAGCTTAAATAAATCCAACACCCTAACACCCTAAACTAATAATATCGACTACTCAGAAATCATGGCAATAAACACAGCAAGCAATACTAAATAATACTCCATTAAACGAAATCAAAAACTAAAAATAGGGTTCAAGAAATCTTCTCAAAATCGCTAGAACAAGGTCAAGATTCCTCTCTCCCTAACAAGTATTGAATCCAACGAGTTTTTGCTGAAACGTATGAAAGAAAATTATGCTGAAAGAGTCCCCCTCTAATATTGGTAGTGTCCCTCTTTTATAAAGCTTTTGTAGCGGCTGGAAGGAGGAGGAAATAAAATTAGGGTAAATCCCAAAATATTCTGCAGTTTCCTAAAATATCTCCCGCGCGGATCAAGGTTTTACTTGATCTTTGGGGTTGTTCTCCGGAACAGAATTCAAATTTTCCCTTTTTCTTCATGTTTCCCTCCAAAGTTTCACAACCTCTTTTGTACCTGAAATGTCTCAAATAGAGTTGTAAGTACCCTATAATTGCATGAGAAAGATCAATAAATCACAACTAAAGTGTATTAAAAACACACTATATCAAATGACGACCGATGGTGTTCTCGAATAGTCTACTCATTCTCTCTAAAAACCTTCAAAACTAAAACCAATCCGAAATTAAAAAAGCATATGTAAAAACCACTTAAAAATTTACTAAACAGTGGGTTGCTGATATAGCCTAAATATTACTAGTTTTAGGCCATGTTATAGGGTTTATTATATGTGTTTAGACTGGCCGAAATATACATTATTTATTAAGGTTCTCTATCTTAGTTTAGGAGGCCGCCAGAGAATTAGTTCTAAGAGTTGGAATACCTTGCTACATCTATTGGAGAGAGAGATCTGACTACTATTACAAAAATATCTTGAACTCCTTATCTCTTTACTTAGTTTATTTAATGCAATTTATTCAGACTTTAACCATGTTCCTTATTTCTATGTCTGAGTAATTCGTTGTTAGATTTAGGGTTCTTCAATGGTAGTAATGTCTTGTTGATTTTATAGAATTGTTAGGGTAATCTTCTTGGTTCTTTGTTTAAGTTGCTCTTGATGCTAAGTTGAATTTGATCACCTCAATCTTAGAAGTTACGGTTCCATAGCACAAGCTAGAGCATGTTATGACCCTGCACCTATCTTACACAATCAAAATATCTGGTAACAAACGAGAGTTAAATAAAAAGTTTGGAGAACCCATCAAACCGCGAAAGCCATCAAATTAAACCTCTTATTTGAGAGAATAAATATGGGAATTTAGGGTTAATTTGAGTGATATAAAATCTCACATCAAATTTGGCATCGTTCCGGGGACTCTTTCTTATTGCTATTAGATTTCATTTAGAATATTGTCTATATTTTTACTTTACTGTTTGCTAAATTATTATTTCTCTAATCCTTTGAAATATGTACATAAAGGGCGAGAATATGGATTCGGGACAACAAGTATCAATCGACGGAGAGCATCCGTAGGCGATCGACGCGAGTCCACTACCGTCGGGCGCCATCCTTCCACTACCATCCATCGATGAAGATCAGCCGGAATCAGGTATGTACGCCTTTACTGAAAATAAGAATATAGTCTTGATAGAACCAATGAACAATAAAAGCAACAAAGAAACCCAACTTATTAAATATCAGGGGGCTGCAATCCCTGATCAAATCTCTAAATATCCAAAGAATGAGATAAAGCATGAATTGTCAATGCTCTATTACCTAAACCCCAGCAGAACTTATTCCAATAGGTCTGCAATTCAATTATCAGACAACCATACATGAAGCTCTGAGCTTGATATCGACTTCCCAATTATGGCGAGAAAAAATCTGTTAAGTGGTCTTCCAAGTGAACAACCGAACGATCACATCGAGATGTTGGAAGACATGGTGAACTGCGATTTCAATAGCTGCAAACTTTTTCCTTTCTCCTTTAAAGGTGATGTCAGGAGGTGGCTGAACCAGCTACCACCAGGATCCCTGACTTTTTGGGAAGATATTAGAAGCGCCTTCATCAAGCACTTCTTTTACAAGGAAAGATACTAGGGAGCGAGAAGAGAAATATCCACATTCATTCAAGGTAGCCGTGAATCTTTTAAAAACGCCTGGGCGAGATTCAAAAATTACCAGCTTTCGTGCCCTCACCATGGATTCTCAGAACCCGAACCTGTCAACACTTTCTATAGAGGACTAAACTTAGACTATCAAACCATCCTTGATACAACCAGCGAGGGGAACTTCGGTACCCAAAGCCCCGCAAGTGCTAAAAACCTGACAGAAAACATAGCTTAAGGGAGAACTTTCGAAAAGAGAGACACCGAAAGGGAGGAGCCCTCAATGCGAGTAGAAAAACTCCAGCATCAGTTGCGGCCCTTTTGGACAATGCTGTTTTTCCCGACTTCGAAAAGCGAGTTGAGTTCTCTGAAGTGATGAATCTTGAAAACCAACGATTTAGGGAAAGCACTGACAATTTCATAAGCAACTACAGCACCACTATGGACAGACACGAAAGAAGTTCAAAGTCAAAGATGAATCAAGTTATCACAGGAAACCATAGAATAGCCACTGACCTCAATGAGAAGTTAGATCTAATATACTCAGAGATGACAGAAAATTTTGAAACTCTAAGCGAACACATTAAGAGGATCGACAGCCAAGTGGGGATTAACGCTATGTCCATCAGGAGAGAGGACATATTCTTACTTTGTAAAACAAACGCTAACCCCAGGAGCTACTGCAATGCCGTGGCTCTGCAAAGTGGTAAACACCTCACCCCTAGCGTTAAACAAAGCATCACTATTGATGAATTCGCAAAAATCGTGACAAATGAATAAGAAAATTCTTACCCCGTCCCGCTCGCAACTAACAAGCAAATCCCTGAGATCGCCCCTGAAATCGAAAAATTAGACCAGACTGACGATCTTGAGGAATTGTTTAATAAACAAAAGGAAAAGATCACGGAAGTAGAAAACATTGATCGCGTCTCATTGCCAAGAATCGAGCGACACTCCGAACACATAATCGATCGACCCTCATTACCGAGAATCGAGCGAAACTCTGAACCTATAATCGATCGACGTTCTGAATCAACAAGTAATCGACACTCTTATCCAGAACCAACCGAACCGATTAGAAAAAGGGTTTACCAAGGAAACTCCCCATTTCCTCCAAAAAACGCTAAGCAGAAAAAGATGCAGCTAGATAAAGCAATATGCAAGAAATCGTTTGACAAAGGAAACATCGAGATGCCGCAAAGCGATGCTGCTCACATCTCTTCTGCTATTAAGTAGTTCACGAAAGATGCGGCGTCGCTAGGATTAAATGAATCAGAGCACTGCGTGATGATGGTATCCGAAGAAGTGAGCGAATGATTCAAGGAAAAACTTCAGTTAAACTCCCTTATCCTGGTAGTTTTGTTTCGGAGTGCACTAGTAGCAATGAGAGATTCCAAATATCCCTCTGAGATTTAGGCTCTAGTGTAAACTAGATGCCTTATTCAATTGCAGTCACCCTCGGGTTAACACAAATTAAACCTACCAGGGTCACTCTAGTTTTAGCTAATAGCTCCACTAGGATTTTGGAAGGCGTGCTTGACGACGTGCCCATACGCATTCAAGACTGCGATATACCCGCAGATTTCATAGTGCTTAAATACGAGCAAGAACCCAGAAACCAGATTATTTTAGAAAGACCTTTCCTGGCCATTACCGGAGCCATCATTGATGTCAGAGGAGGGCGTATATGCCTCAACATCGGGAAGATACTGATGGTCTTTGACAAGGAACATATAATAAAACAGCATCTGACCAACGGTCAAACTACCATATCGATTATCTCTCCGACCTAGCAAAAGAATCATTCAAGGTTACATGCTCAAACGATCCTCTCGAGATAGCAATTACAGCTCCTGAAGGGGACATTTTTGCGGTAGATTACCGGAGTGAAGAGTATTCAAGAATTATTGATGTTACAGAGGAAGTCTTCAATGTCGGCATTGAGGAACTCGACCTATCCACCCATGTCGATTTTCACCCCGATACAACCATTGATCGACAGCGTATTGTAACCGGCGACTGGAGCAAAGAGAAAGTACCAAAAATCAAGCTTAAACCACTTCCCGCTGGTATTAAATATGATTTTATCTACGAAAACTCCTATCATGCCATCATAAATGAAAACTTGAGTAGCAGAGAGAAAGCATTGTTGCTAAATATATTGCGGAAGCTCCACAAGGCTCTTGGATATTCATTAGATGACATTCCAGGAATCTCTACGGATTTATGCATGCATATAATACACGTTGATGATGAATCCAAATCATCCATTGAGCATCAAAGGAGATTAAATCCCAACCTGAAGGAAGTCGTCAATAAGGAAATCATGAAACTCCTTGAAGCAGGCGTTATCTACCCGATCTCGGACAGCAACTGGGTTAGTCCGGTTCATGTTGTTCCGAAGAAAGGCGGAATTACAGTGGTAAAGACAGACAAAGATGAATTGATCCTCATGAGAACTGTCACCGGACATAGGATGTGTATTGATTACAGGAAACTGAATGCTACCACATGAAAACATCATTTCCCTTTATCCTTTATCGATCAGAAGTTAGAAAGGCTTGCAAGCCATGAATACTACTGTTTTCTTGACGGGTATTCAGGATTCTTCCAAATTCCCATACATCCAGATGATCAAGAAAAGACCACCTTCACTTGTCCGTATGGAACGTTCACATATTGCAGGATGTCGTTCGGCCTCTGTAACGCCCATGCGACTTTACAGAGATGCATGATGTCGATATTCACCGATCTGATTGAGGATTTCATGGACGATTTCTCAGTATACGGTCCAAATTTCAATACATGTCTCGATAATCTGTGCAAGGTACTTGCTAGATGTGAAGAGAAAAATCTGGTTTTGAACTGGGAAATATGCCAATTTATGGTCAACATAGGGATTTTCTTTGGACAAAAAGTCTCAGTGGCCGGAATTGATGTGGACAAGGCAAAGATTGAAGTAATGACTGGATTACCGCCACCCGCTAATGTCAAAGACGTTAGAAGTTTTTTAGGAAACGCTAGATTCTATAGGAGATTCAATAAAGATTTTAGCAAAATTGCTCGACCCCTTACTGCACTCATGTGCAAAGAGGTGAAATTCGATTTCACACCTGAATGTCCCTAGTCCTTTAAAGAAATTAAATCAGCACTCGTATCTGCCCATATTTTCCAAGCACCGGACTAGGATCTACCATTCGAAATTATGTGCGACGCCAGCGATTTTGCTGTAGGCACAGTACTTGGGAAAAAGAAAGACAAAAAGCTTCATGCAATATACTACGCCAATAGAAATCTTGACGATGCAAAAGGCAATTATGCGACAACAGAAAAAGAGTTACTAGTCGTGGTATTCGCCTTCGAGAAATTCCGCTCCTATCTAGTCGGATCAAAAGTACTTGTTCATACTGACCATGCATCATTGAAATACTTAATGAAAAAAGGAAGCCAAGCCGACACTCTTACGATGGATTCTACTTCTCCAAGAATTTGACATAGAAGTAAAAGACAAAAGAGAAGTGGAAAACGGAGTTGTGGATAACTTATCACGAATAAGAGTGGATGAAGTCATCCCAATAGATGACTTCCTACCCACATAAAATGTCTATTTCGCTGAACCCACTTTTGTTGGTAAAGTCAGTTGGCACATGAAATGGAATTGATCGATAACGTACTAAGCCCATCGAACGATTTTAACCGAAAAGCATCGATCGATTCTGACCACACGCCGTCGACCGACAATACATTTGTAAAAGACAATGAAATAATCATTCCAATAGATATCATTGTCCGTTGTAATCTTTCGTTCCCAAATAATGATTCTCCCGGAGGTAGAAGTTTAAGTCAGGGGTGTGTACACTGAGCACCACTGATAGACCTTGGTATGCAGATATAGTTAACTATCTTGTAGCCAAAGTAGAACGCGAACTCTTCAAAAGATATAAGAAAAATAAAATTTTAAGAGAAATTCGGGAGATATCACTAGGATAAACCTTATCTTTATAAACACTGCTCTGATGGCATATACAAAAAATGTGTTGCTGAAAGCGAAACTCCAGAAATTTTGTATCATTATCATGTATCCGATTATGCTGGACATTTCGCCAGTTTCAAGACAGTGTCAAAAATTCTACAAGCAAGATTTTTGGTGGCCGACTATTTTTCGAGATGCTCAAACCTTCATAGAAAAATGCGACCCCTGCCAAAGAAGAGAAAATATTAGCAAGAGAAATGAAATGGAATGAAATTTCATAATTGAAGTTGAAGTCTTCGATTGTTGGGGCATCGACTTCATGGGTCCTTTCCCTTCCTCGCACGGAAAATAAATACATTCTTGTTGTCGTAAACTACGTATCCAAATGGGTCAAATCGATAGCAACTCCAAAAAATGACGCTTCCGTAGTCGTTAAACTCTTTAAAAGCATCATCTTTCCTAGATTTGGAGTTCCTAAAGGAATCCTAGAAAAGATGGTAGGATCAACCCGAAAGGATTGGTCTCTAAAATTAAAAGATGAGCTTTGGGCATACCGTATGTCATTTAAAACATCGCTAGGGACTACCCCATTGCACTTACTGTATGGCAAAGCATGCCATCTCCCGATAGAATTAACGCATAAAGTAGAATGGGCCATCAAAAAGATAAATTTTGATGCTAAACCTGCTGCAGAAAAGAGATTTATCCAGTTAAATGAGCTAGACAAAATTAGGCACCACGGCTACGAAAATTTGAACTTATACAAAGAAAGAACGAAAGCCTATCACGGCAAGAAAATCATTTATAAGCATTTCGAACCGAATGATCAAGTACTCCTATATAATTCGCGTTTAACTCTGTTTCTCGCAAAATACGTTCTCGTTGGTCCGTACCCATCACCATTAAAAAAGTTACCCCTAGTGGAGCATTCGTCCTATTTAATCCTAAAGGAGAGGATTTCATGGTGAATGGGCAGAGAGTGAAATATTATTGGGCTGAAACCAAAATCCCGCACACTTAGACCGTGCGTCTGGGGGTACTTGACCCCGAAAGATAAACTCATTTACAGTCAATCTGATGACTTTAAACAAGCGCTGAGTTAGAGGCAACCCACTAAATTCAAATATATCTATATATATAATTAATTATTTGATTATTTATGCATTCACATCGATCGACCGTCAACTGTCGAGTAGGTTAACTCGACATGACCCCATTTCATAAATCACTTTTCTCAAAACTGCCAAAAAACAAAAACGAATAGACACTCGATTTCTCTCTCAATTCTTGGCCGATTTTGCTCGTTCTTGAGCCTAACTCACTCGATTTTCACCCTCTCTTACTGTTTATTTCACTAAACCATCCGATCAACAAGTTATGCTCTCTAAATTACTTAGTTTTGGGAAACTTTTTGGGTTTATAGAAAAATAAAATTTTATAGTGTTAACCCCGAATTTCGAACGATTTAAGGTGCTGGAGTACTAGATTAGAAACTTTATACCATATTTACATACGAATTTTACGATTTGAGCTTGGTCTTTTGGATTTCATATCCCATGGTTCGCGATGAAGCATCGATCGATGCCATGAGGCGTCGTCGATCGATAGCCATGAAGACATCGATTGATGCCAATGTGATAGCCAGAGAGAGATGACCAGAATGGAGACTACACACATGCACGATTTTAGTCTGATAAGCCTAGCATCGATCGATGGCACTTAATTGCTATCGATCGATAGCAATCTAACAAAGACAATTTAGTAGATAGTTCGAGTCCCCCATCGATCAACAGTGATGGTTTTCCATCGGTCGACATACACCTATAACCATTGATCGACATTCTCATACAGAGAGAGGTATCGAGTATTCTAGTTATACTATTTACTTATGATTTAATTTCTGCTAACCAATCCAAGATGGATTACACTGAGGACAATGTAATTTAAGTCTAGGGGAGATTCGCTAATGCTATTTAATTTGTTTTGAACTTTATTTAATATATATATATATATATATATATATATATATTTATAAGTTTTTCAAAATGTTTTATAGAGTCAAGAAGGGGACTATGATCAAAATTTATTATTGACTAACCGCACTTTAGCACCATTTTTAGAAGGTTGTTTACAGAGATTACTAGAGATACCAAAGTGGATCATCATGTCACTATATCACACTTGCTTAGATAGTTTGAAGGAACCGAAGCTGATTTCCAACAATAATCCTGGAATTATTTGCTTGCTTTGAGACTTGGTATACACTGGATCAGTTTCCTTCTGCAAGTCTGTACGTACAACTCCTTGCACCTTTGGTTCCCTTCCTCTTTCTTCTCAGCATCTACCTAATAGCTTAAAAGATGGAGATGACTTCCTGAGATGCAGAGGGGTAGGTACATAACCTATGACCCCATTATTGTAATTCGGAGGAATGATCACACATTGTTGGAAGCGAGGGGTAGGTTTATTACCTATGACCCCACTATTCGCCTACAACCTTTCCCAAAAAGCAAAAGAAAAAGAAAAGAGAAAAGAAAAGAGAAAAGAAAAGAGAAAAGAAAAGAAAAAGAAAGGGAAATCGAAAATGAGATGGCAAGGTGGACTGTATCAGCATCATTGTCCATTAAGTTTGAGATTTGAAAAGATTCAGAGAGAAAAGAAGGAAGAAAGGAATCTGAGAAGACTTTGTGCCTAGTTGTTCAGATACTTGCAGAGGTAGAGTCCAAGTGTCCTTTGATCGATACTCCCAAGGTACAGCTTAGACCTTTATTTTATGCAAAGAAATGAAATCAGTAGAGGGGTGAGTCAGACTAGTATTTGCTAAGTTGTTGGTAAACTGGATTTGGTTGCTATACTAGGATAGGGTATATAAATTTTCTTTGTGATTGGCTTGATAAAATGTGGTTGCAACAAAGTAAGGTGACAGTTATGCTTAGACATTATGCGAGTCTCCGCTGTTCAAAACCTCTTTCAAAGGCTTATTTTGTTTGAGGACAAACAAAAGGTTAAGTCTGGGGGAGTTGATATAGCTTATTTATTACCAGTTATAGGCTCTATTTTGGGTCTATTATGTGTGTTTAGACTGCGGTTTAGAGTATTTGCATGTCTAGGCACTCATTGGAAGCAATTGAAGCTTTTGGGCTATTTTGGAGCATTTAGGATGCTCAGCCAGAAACTCAGAGTCGGATCCAGTTTATTTATGAAGAATCGATCAAGTTAATACATTGGACGTTGATTGACGGCCAAGTCGGCTGCAAGATTAAAGAAGACCTGAGAAATTACAAGTTTTACCCAGAAGTTTCATCATTTGCAATATAAGTCCCTGGTCGAAATATAGACTATTTATTAGGGTTTTCTATCTTGGTTTAGGAGGCCGCCGGAGAATTAGTTCTAAGAGTTGGAATACCTTGCTACAATTATTGGCGAGAGAAATCAGACCATTATTACAGAGAAGATCTTAAACTCCTTATCTTTTTACTCATTTTATTTAGTGTAATTTATTCAGACTTTAATCAAGTTCTTTTTTGCTATGTCTCAGTGATTCATTGTTAGATTTAGGGTTCTTCAATGCTAGTAATGTTTTGTTGATTTTATAGAATTGTTAGGGTAATCTTCTTGGTTCTTTGTTTAAATTGCTCTTAATGCTAAATTGAATTTGACCACCTCAATCTTAAAAGTTAGGGTTCCATAGCGCAAGCGAGAGCCTGGTTATGACCCTGAACCTATCTTAAACAATCTTAATAACTGGTAACACAGTGGAGTTGAATTAGAAGTTTAGAAAACCCATCAAACCGCGAAACCAGTACCGTTTAGAAAGAGCATCCATCGATACCACTATATGGACATCGATCGATACTCAACTGAGATGCGCGAGAGCGATATCCTAAACCCTGAAGTTTGAGTTCAAGAATGATACTTAATTAAAATCCTAGCAATCTATTAATCGACATTGCCTAATCTTACCTGAAAATTCACCTTAAGTCTAATCCCTTAATTTAACCTTCACAAACTAAATCAATCTTGAAATCACTTTATTTACTATTATTATCATCTATCTAGCTTTAATTCGAGAGCAATAAATCTATCGTGCAATCCTAGAGTCTCTGTGGATTAGATCCCAAAGTACTACATTGAACCTCTTATCTGAGAGAGTAAAAGTGGGAAATATGTTTAATTTGAGAGTGATATAAAACCCCACATCAGTTTCCTCTCACTCAGCGCTTGTTTATAGTCTTTAGCTTGACATTTTGGAACTCTGATTTAGTCCGGATGAGATTGAGATCTTGTTCCAGAACAGCTCTCAGTGTCCCTATTCCTCTATTTTTTGACGCTGTTGATAAAAGCTCTTACAGAAGCATCCCCTTTGTGTTTCAGCTCTGAATCACATAGCACCCTGACCTTTTAAAAAGGTTGCAGACTTCCTTTGTAGCACATCTTATATTCAAGACTTCCCTCATAACATCACAAAGGAACCGGCGACAAGAAATTTGCATCTACCTTCTTTTTCTTTTTCTTTTTCCTGGCCCTTCCCCAGACTTAGGGTTTCAATGACAGCTTTCTCTAAAATCTGGAGAGTGTTGATCGACGCTATTGGTAGAGTCTCGATCGATGCTGATGGTTGTTCTGCGGTTTCGCGGTTTGAATCAGATGCAGGTACTGGATCTTCAGAAGGCTCTATCCATGAAATAAACCCCTCACTTTTGGTCTTTCACACATGATCATAGAAAACATTTTCATCAACATTAGTAAGGCACATCTTATTCTTCTTCAGATCAAAAACTTCCCCTACTATAGCCATAAAGGCTCTTTGAAAGAGAAGAGAAGATTCTCGACCTGATTTGATTCCAAAAACATGAAAGTCCACAGGTACAATGCATTCCCGTATCTCTACTTTAACATTCTTGATCATGCTTGCTGAGTTTACCTTGGAGTTATCCATGAAGGTGAAACTATCTTGAGAAGGTTCCACCTTTAATCCTAATAAATTCGGCAGTGTCTTTGGCCAAGATGCGGACTGCAGATCCAATATCACAAAGGGCGTATGGGAAATTGGTATCATGTATACAGCAAGAAATCAGAAAGTTCCCAGGATCTTGTTCCTTCTTCAGTGTCTTCTTGGATTTATGGCTGGCCATATTAAACAGCAGCTCAATGTCCTTATCTGTCTCCTTGCTCTCTCAGAAGAAATTACCAACTGTATACTGGTGATATGCATCCTCGAAAGACATCCTTAGGAAACCTCTTCACTCTCTTTTGAAATCCATCAAGTTCAGCCTTATTAGCTTCTCTCCTGAGGTGTTTGGAAACATTGGGTTCTCTAGATTTCACTCTCTTCTTTGGACTTCTTTCTTTTGTTGTTTGCTTTTTTATGACAGATTTATGTCAGTCCAGCTGGTGTCAATCAATATATAGTGTATACCGTCGTTCGACACTGTCAACGAAAGAGGTTTCATTTGGGATCAATTGCCCTTGTTCAGGTGCATCTGCATCCTGCTAATTGGTGTTCACTGTTGGCTTTTTTAATGAGCGGTTTGCATTAGTGTTTGCCATGGGCTGGTGTCAAACAATGCTCGGCTTCTGTTGTCGATTGTTGGTCGCCCGTTGATGTCAATCGATGTCGTCCTGTCGCTGTCTATAGACAGCTTGCGTTTTAACACAGTACATGCTAGAAGGATGCGGGTGTCGTGTGCAAAGTCTGAGTGGCTCTGAATTCTTACTGTTCCTACGTACTCTTCAATAGGTGTCGATCGATTCTCAGCTGATGGTGTCCATCTAAACCAGTGCGAGCTGCCAAAGGACATAGAAATTTCGACTAGAAAGCAACTTTTTCCATCTTCTCATGCTCAATTGCTTCCCCAACGTTATTATATAATATGCCATCAACCTGATGCATCTTGCTCTCCTCAGCTTATGGTGTCTGAAAAAACCTGGGTGTCTAATATCATGAAATGGGCGTTCTAGGCTTAAATTTTTCCATTCAGCTCTTTGTGGATAAAATTAAACCTCATATTTAGGTATGCTCTTGTCATCTGCTGAATTTCTATGAGTCGTCCCATCATAGATTCCATCCTCTGAATATGGCCCTGAAAATTGTTTTCATTTGTATGATTCTCGCCCTTTTCTGCAGCCTCTTCCACCAACGAGACCATGTACAAAATCAGTTTTGGCCTCGACCTCAATGATCTTGTCATTATTCATAACACCTGATTGCATCCTGTGAGTATCCATATTAATGATATTGTTGCTAGACACAAAGTTCTGAATCAGTCTCTTAGCTTCCTTTGAAGTACTAGTCTTAAATTTCCTTTTGCTGCCAGATCCAAAATCATATGATATTGCACATCAATACCCTTGCAGAAGAATCCTAGTGGTAAAACCTCCGTGAAACCATGATGTGGACAGTGTTTTTGGTACCTCCTAAATCTGTCCCAAGAGCTTGTGGACCCTTCAGTAGGTCCCTGAGAAAATGTCCAAATCTTATCCCTTAGCTCTTTCGTCTTTCCATCATAAAAAAATAGTTGGAAACACAGTCTTGACATCATCCCAGGTAGTGAGAGATCATGGTGGTAGAAGTTTCAGCCAAAAGATTGCATTCCAAGAGAGGGAATACTTGATTAACTTGCATAGGAGATAGTCTTTAGTTCCTTCATGCTCCGGGATGCTAGACACAAAATCCTCTATTATTTCAATGTGGTCTATGGGATTTTCATGTCGAAGGCCATGAAAGGGGTGCTTGTGCACATGAGAGAAGTATGCAGGTCTTACCAGGCCATCGACCCCCTTGATTTCTCGAGGTTGAAACGCAGACCTGTTAACATAGACTTAAGTAGGCCCAATCAAATCTGCTATCAATTGATACTCAGGGATTACAGCCCCTGGTGCTTCTAATTTCTGACCTGCTGAATTACGCAGATGACCCTAAGGGTCATGCAGGTCTCCATTCCCATCCCAAGTCAGAATAAGTGCCACAACCATCTATACTGGAATGTTATTGTCGATCGGTGTTAGAGTAGAAGGGTCGATCTATATTCGTCCAAGTGTGGTGTTGATCGACGGAGAAGGGTTGTTGTCGATTGATGCTAGACGTTTGTCTCTGCGGATGGTGCGCTCAATAGCTGTTGGGTCTGAGAAAAGTAAGTTTTTTCCTTGTTAGTCCTGGTACTGCTCTGTATTCAACTGAACGACAATAAATGTTTTATGTAAGTAACTAAAACATAAAATAAAAGACCTAGACTAAACCAATTAATCAAGTCTAATGGCGATCCTCGCTCTTCGGCAACGGCGCCAAATTTGTTATCACTCAAATTACCATAAGGAGTGAATTTTACTATATCAAAAATTCAAATGTAGTGCTTAGGGGTCAAATCCACAGGGAGCGTGGGAACACAATATAATATAGATGTTTAGATTAAGCTAGGCCAACAATTTATAAAGTAGTAAAGAGTAGACAAGTAAGCAGGTGATTGGTTTGTAAACAATAAGATGAAAAATATAAATCCAGGGATTTATCAATCCACATATTCAAAACACAAATCAAGGATGCTAACAGTTTTATAGATCAAATTCTAGAACTCGAATTCAATAAGCAAGTAATTCAGCTCTCGCATGCAATTACTAATCAGATGCATAATTTCTATGTTCAAGCTCTCGCATGCAAACAAGGATTGAGCGTCAATCCATACCAAGGATTGAGTATTGATCAATGCTACCTCGAGCAATATTTAACACACATATCGATAATGTTCAACTAGATCCTAGACAGACTCTCGTATGCGCCTAGATATCTAATCCACATAGTGCTCGGTTCCGTTAATTAATTGCACTCTCGTTCCTCTCAATTGTCCTATGATTCTATGTTCAAGCAATCAGTCACACTCTCGTGTGATTCCACTACTATAGATCCTAGTTTTAAAATACACCCTGGTGTAGAGATCTATAGATAACTTAGCAATCCTATGACTATCAGTTTGACATTAAGAACATGAAATCCCTAAACCTAACACGATGACTAATCAGACATGGAAGCAATAACACAAATCATAGTCTGAATAAACACTAGATATAGAAATCAATATAAAACCAAAGTTCCAATCTATCTCTGAAGGAGAATTTATGTTCTCTCCAAAACAAAGACAATGAATAATATAAAGCTTTGTCGTCAACAGTGGCTTAGAAAATTATATAAATTAGGTTTAAACTCATCCAGGGGTATTCTGGTAATTTGTGGTGGATTCTAGGCTTAAGTCAGTCTTGAAAATAGTCGGACCTGTCTTATGGGATCACCGTCGATGGACAGTCATTCATCTTCTCGACAACTTCCTCTTTCAAGGCAGGCAGACCAGTCTTCAGTAAAATGGGCATAACTTTGACTGTATAATCTTGATTGACCTCAAACCGGTGAAATTGGAAATATAATACAAAGTTATGTCCGTTATCCAAAGATGATCTCAATCGCACCCTGGGAAGGTCTCCATCCATAGCTAAAAATCTGACGCGTCTGGCAGTTTTGCATCTCAAAAAGTCCAGAATCACCAAAGTTCTACAGCATGTACCTGAACCTGAAAATACTCTAAACATACTCCAAACATATATAATGGAATCTAAATAGGGCTGATATCATGGCCTAAATGTGGTAAATATCAGACCCTATCATTGAGCATCTTAGAGAGGTTTTGGAAGTGCTTAGAAAGGAATCCTTCTTTGCTAACTTAAATAAATGTACCTATGGAACATATTACGTTGTCTCTTTAGGTGTTGTTGTTAGTACAGATGAAATCCAGTTTGATGAAGAAAAGATAAAAGCTATCATAGAATGGCCAAGTCCAAAAACAGCTTCTGAAGGGATAACCTTTCATGGTCTAGCTGGTTAATACAAAATATTTGTCAAGGAACCACTAACTGGATTAATCAAGAAAAACGTTGGGTTCAAATGAGAGCAAGCTCAGGAAGAAGCATTCCAAGCTTTAAATGGGAAACTTAATAATTCACCAATTCTGTCTCTTCTTGATTTTCTAAATCTTTTGAAATAAAATGTGATGCATGTGGTGTGGGTGTAGGTGTTGTGCTTATGCAGAAGAAGCAACCTATAGTGTTGATTAGTGAAAAGCTTGGAGGGGACATTATGAACTATCCAACTTATGACAAAGAATTCTATGCGCTTGTAAGGGTCTTACAAACATGGCAACACTATCTCTGGTCTAAAGAGTTCGTCATTCACACCAATCATGAGTCTCTCAAACATCTAATGGGACAACAAAAACTGAACAAGAGACATGCTAGGTGGATAGAATTCATTGAAACATTTCCCTATGTGATCATATACAAGAAATTTAAGGAAAATATAGTTGTTGATGCACTATTTCGAAGGTATATTCTCTTAGCTAATTTTGCAACCAAATTACTTGGATTTGAGAATATCAAGATTTTATATGCTACTGATTTCTGATTTTAAAGACATATATGCTTCTTTTGAGAAGTTTGGTCGTGGTAAATACTTAAAGAATTATGATTTTGTCGTCTTTGAAAATAGATTATGTGTGCCTAGCTCCTCTTTGAGAGATTTGTGTGTCAAAAAAGCTCACATAGGTGGACTTATGAGACATTTTGGCGTGAATAATACTCTGAATATAATGCAAGAGCACTTCTTTTGGCCACACATAATGAGAGATGTAGAGAAATCTTGTGAAAGGTGTACAACTTGCAAACAAGCTAAGTCCGAAATCCAAAACCACGATCTGTATAATCTTTTACTCATTCCTTTGCGTCCATGGCATGATTTTTCAATGGATTTTGTTGTTGGATTACCTAGAACTAAAACTAGAAAAGAATTTGTGTTTGTAGTTGTTGATAGTTTTTCTAAAATGGCTCACTTTATTCCATGTCACATGACTGATGATGCTGTGAATGTTGCTAGTTTGTTCTTTAAGGAAATTGTTAGACTTCATGGCATGCCTAGGACGATTGTTTCTGATAGAGATACCAAGTTTTTAGCTTCTTTTGGAAAACGTTATGGTCTAAGCTAAGAACTTAAATTTGTTTCTCTACTACTTTCCATCTACAATCTGATGGACAAACTCAAGTTGTCAATAGAACAGTGTCTACCTTGTTGCGTACATTAACTAAAAAGAACATCAAAACTTGGGAAGGGCCCGGATTAATATAGAAAACAAGACCAAACTCTATGCTAAACAATCTAACACAGGAAGAAAGGAGATGGTCATTGAAGAAGGAGATTTAGTTTGGGTACACTTTAGAAAGGAGAGATTCCCTAATGAAAGAAAAATTAAACTCATGCATATAATAGATGGTCCTTTCAAAATCATCAAAAACCTCAACATTAACAACCCCCACTAACTGGATCTCCCAGGTAATTATATTGCGAGGTCAAGCTTTAATGTTACTGACTTAGTTCCTTATTGTGCAGAAGAAACAAATTTGAGGTTAAATCCTTCTCAAGTAGGAGAGGATGATGTGATCTTGACAACCAAAGGAACTAATGGAACTGGTGAGATGGAACATCTTGAACCAGAACTTAAAAGGAAGTCAAAGATGGAACCAAGGAGCAGCTTGAATCTGAGGAAACCAAGGACAAGGACCTAAACGAACCACTTGGTCAAATGACTAGGTCCACGAAAGCGACATTCCAACAAGCTCTTAATCAACTCCTACACAGTATCCACAGCAATCTAATGTGTAGTTATCAACCCACATTGATTGTGATTCAAGCCACCTAATCATTCATTAAGAGAGGTGTTGTGACTTGCACTCTTTTTCTTAGTTTGGTTTTCTCGCATTTTGTTTTCCAAACAAGATTTTAAATAAGGCTTGTACACAACACTTATACAAAGGCCTCTTGGTGAAACAAAGCTCATTTATATCCTTATTTTGGTCCAAGAAGAAGAAGAGAGGAGCCTAATTTCGAATCTGAACTTAGTCTTTGTTTATGTATTCAAGGAAACCTTTAGTTTTATTTATTTGGTGTGTTTCCAAGAAGCTGTCCATGTACAGTCTTCTTCTCTTTATATTTTGGTCGGAATTTCAATAAGAACTGTCAAATTCTTTTCTATACTAAACCTTCTCTGGATCTTGTTTGATCAAAGCTTGTCTAATGTATTTTGGATTCTTCCTTACATTGGAAGCAAAACCCTGATAGTCTGAGTGCTAATTCCGCATATCTTAGAAATATCAACTCAATCCATTACTTGTTTCATCATCACAATCGTTGGAGAGCATTCAGGGACTTGATCCTCGCTCTTTAAATCAAATCAATGGAGGAATCCCTTACCGATAATCTAGCTGACGTGGACCAAGTGTCAATAGGAGATAATTCATCCAAAAAGACATCAAATGCATATATTCCTACATCGAGCACGTACGAGGAACTAAGCCACATGATCACCTGCACTCTCTTTGTTTCAATCGCTTTATGTTTTCAAAAAAGGACAGTTAGTCCACTATCTAATTTAATTTCCATACCCTTTTAGGTTTTCACTTTAGTTAAACATTTTAGTTTCACATATTTAATAATGCATCCTGTAACGCCTTGATCCCCAGCCGTGCAACCGGGGTTTGATCGGATGTTATGGACACGTGTTTACTCATTTTAGAGCACCCAACATGTTCTGTTATTGGCCCAGGAGTCCTTGGACGCATACCTTCGATCAACTACCAACCCAACCAAATATATTACTTCTATATATATTCCTGCTCATAGGGGAAAGGAGGGCATGAGTAAATGGGTTACTCAGTGAAGCAGTTTAGAACAGCCTCTACGCATGAAACTCTATACTATTTAATGGAAAATGAGAGCTGGCTAGCCACTGCAACCAATCAATCAAATGCAGATTCTTTAACACACAACATCATTTCCATTCTTTTTTATCCACCTAGCGATCACACAATAAAATGAACTCAGTCACTGCTAAAACATGAATTTGAATCGACTCAACTAAACAAGTCGACTCGAATTGATACCAATCATCCTAGATGTAAGGAACTCAGTCACTGCCACCTCTTGTTGGTCTATCTCGAGAGGTATTACGTGAAGCACAGTCTCCCAGCTTCCTAAATGGCTATCCGAGTTTCAGCATTGTTGTCCCCTTCTGGCCCTGTCTGCCACCCCGGTCATAATAGCCATAATTATGCCACGACTCATCATTGACTCGATCTTACGGCGCCCTTTCACTATTTCTATCCTGCCCTTTCACGGTCACGAATTTAAACGGCCTTACCTTAACTGCCCGCGGGTACCTCCTATTATGCTACTGTCCCGCGGGTACTCATCACTCTAGACACCACCCGTTTTTGGTGTCACAATCAATACATATTCACATTAACTCATTCTCATTCACATTGTCATTCCATATTCTCATTTCACATCCTTATTTCAAATTCTCATTTCTCATACTCATTAGCCCTAACTTTAACCTTAACACATTCATTAGATGCCACTCGTTCTCGGTGTCACACACATACTTCACTTTATAACCATATATACATGATACCAATTGTAACCAATTATAATACCTTCCAATTATAACATCCACTATTAACCTAGGCGTGCACTTCTTTCTAGCAATCTATCTTTCATCATCATACATCACAAACAACATAACAACCAATCACAAAAGCAATCATACATAACATTCATCCACATTTACACAAGGCTGTCCATTAAGTCCTTTAAACAGTGTGAAGGTTCCTATGCAACATGATCCATTTATCTAACAACCTAAATCCCATTATGATATATCAACCGAACATTCAAACAAGGACTATCCGAACCCTAATTCCAACATCAACCAGTATAAAGAGATGATAAGAAGTTGGGTTCGAATCACCTCACCTTAAATCAGTCACTCGACCACCAGCACACGATCTCGGCGACCACCACCACCACTCGCAGCTGCTCGGCGAGGAGAAAGGAAGGAGCCGGCAAGGGGAGAGAGAGAGAGAGAGAGAGAGAGAGAGAGAGAGGAAGAGAGAGTCGACGCCTAGGGCTTTCGTCTCCCGAGAATTCTCTGCAGAGCTTTGCTTAAGTTTCCGAATGGGAGAAAAGGGAGAAGGAGGATGCCTATTTATAATAAAGGTGAAGGGACCCAGGTCTTAACCCTAATGGGCCGTAGACAAGGCTTTTCCCTTAAAAAGTTTTGGGCCTAAGTTTTGGGTTGTTACACATCCACTCTCATGGAAGAAAACGCTGAATATGGGAATGAAACAAATACTCAATCATGTTAAATAAGAGATTAATGATGTGTATAATGAAGAAAACTGAAGTATTTGATGAAGAGTAATGAAGAACATATGAAGAATGATAATGAACAAGTAGAGAGAGATGATGGACGAGTTTTAGAGAGAGAGAGAGTGTGTGTGTAATCAGAATGGGAGACTTATTCTCCTTAGTTTATTTCTCTGCTTCAGTACACAATATATAGAGACAAACCAGAGATAAAGAAAAGAATAAACAAAGGGAAAATATTAAAATATCTTGCTGCTAGAACAGGTGAAAGGACAGGTCATAACAGCTCTCTCTCCCTAAGCAGAACATGTGATCTTCCCATTCAAACTTATTCAAACATTTGACTCTGGTCAAACTGAACCCCAACGTGTCTCTGGTTCCTTAGCAAGAGTTTGGCTCCCAAGTTTCACCTTCCTTGCCTTGCAAACCAAGCTAGGTCATCTCTGGTCGAGTTGTGTAGACAAGATTAAAATACTCGACCAAATCACTTCTTCTTCTCTTCTCTTTGGCTTCTTCTTCTCTTCTCTTTGGTTCTTCATCTCAATACTCCCCCTCAAGCTTGACCATATGGACTGGTTAAGCTTGGAAACATGAAGAACCTCCCTCATTAAAACCTTAGTGCGCAAAACCTAGTGGGATAAAAACACTCCAAGGAAAAAGAGTAGAGGCCTTCATGCTAGGAGAGTCAGTGAGAAGTGAGGTCTATGAGTCCCAACTTAGAGTGGATTAATTCACAGAATTTGGTGCTTGCTTCCTTGGTGAAGATGTCAGCTAGCTGGTCTTTACTTCTTGTGTAACAAGGTAGGATGATTTTCTTCTCCACAGGTTGTCTAACCTTGTGGCAGTCTACTTCAATGTGTTTGGTCCTTTCATGGAAAAATGAGTTGCTGGCAATGTGAATGGAAGCTTGATTATCACAATGCATGGTGATTGGTGATCTAATCTCGATCCCCAGGTCCCCAAGCAATACCTTGATCCATATCAACTCATTGGTGAGCTTTCTCATAGCTCTATACTCTGCCTCAGCACTTGAACATGACACAACCTTCTGCTTCTTGCTCTTCCAGGTCACTAAGTTGCCTCCAATGAAATGTACAATAACCAGTAGTTGATTTTCTATCAACCTATCTCCTGCCCAATCAGCATCACAATATCCAGTGATCTCAGTGCTTCCATTGCATCCCATCCAAACACCTTGACCAGGAGCTTCTCTCAAGTATCTCAAGATCCTCTCCACCATGTACCAGTGATGAACCTTAGGAGCTTGCATATTCTTACTTGGTTCACAGCAAACACACACATATGGCCTAGTGATAGTTAGATATATGAGCTTTCCAACTATCCTCCTATACTTCTTGACATCTTCAAAGGGAGTGTTCTCAGACTCCCCCTCTCGCAGTATCTTGTAGCCTTCTTCTAATGGAGTCTTGGCTTGTCTTCCTCCAAGGTTTCCTGCCTCATTTAAAAGATCAAGTGTGTACTTCCTTTAGGATAAAAAAGCCCCTCTTTAGAGCGGCATATTTCAATCTCTAGAAAGTACTTCAACTCTCCCAAATCCTTGATATCAAATGCTGATTTAAGAAACATTTTGGTTGAGAGAATACCTTCCTTGTCACTGTCTGTGATGATAATGTCATCAACATATACTAGAATGGCCACAATGCCTTGTTGACTGGTTAAAGTGAAGAGGGTGTGATCAGCTTCAGACTTCACAAAACCTCTTCCATTGAGTGTTGTCCTTAGCTTGTGATACCAGGCCCTTGGTGATTCCTTCAAGCAATAGATTGTCTTCTTCAGCCTAAGTACATTCCCTAGTTTGACAAGGTTTTCCAGACCAAGGGTGGTCTCATGTACACTTCATCTTCTAACTCTCCTTGTAGGAAGGCATTCTTCACATCCATCTGCCATAGATCCCACTCCAAGTTTACTGCTAAAGAGAGGATGATCCTTATGGTGTGTAGTTTGACGACTGGTGCAAAAGTATCGAGGTAGTCTTCCCCATATGTCTGAGTAAACCCCCTTGCTACTAGCCTTGTCTTGCGCCTCTCTACTGTTCCATCAGCATTGTATTTGATGGTGAAGATCCAACGACTTTTCACTGCTTTCTTGCCTTTGGGAAGCTCAACTTCATACAAGGTATCATTGACTATTATTGCATTAGTATCATTTCCAAAAGACTCTCCACTCTTTATGCTCCATGGCTTCTTCATATCATCTTGGAATATATTCCTGATCCAATTCCCCAATGAAGACTAGATGTTCCTCTGGATACTGAGCAAGAGAACACAATGCATTTATTGGATGAGCCACTGCTTCAGCATTGAAATAAACTCTTGTGTTGATCCAGTTTGATGCAGATTTCTTGATCTTTGTACTTCTTCTTAGTGGCTGAACCTTGTCTGCCTCTTCTTATTCATGAACTTGAGTAGGTTCAGGTTCAGGTTCTTGTTCTTCAACACCATCCTGATCATGAACTTCTGAACCATCTTGAACTTCTGGTTCATGTCCATTGCCCCCTTCAGGATCAAGATGAGTGATTCCTTCAAATTCTTTTCCAGTCTCTTGACTAGGAGGAGCCTTTCTAGTGGTCTCCTTTTCTTTTGTGAGACTGATTCCAAGACTTTCCATAATAATTCTCAGATTGTTGGCCTTGTCTGATGCTTGATACAGATCTTTGAGCTCATCCCAATTCTTCTCAGCATAGGACCCTTTGCCTTCCATAAACTTCAAATCTCTGGATACAAGTACCCTTCTTGTTTCAGGATTGTAGCACTTGTATCCTTTCTGTGTAGATGAGTATCCAATGAACATGAACTTCATGCTCTTTTCCTCTAACTTATTTCTTTGCTCTCCTGGTATCAACACAAAGCAGGCGCATCCAACAACTCTGAGGTGGTGAATAGATGGTCTGGTTTGGTTCAACACTTCATAAGGATAGATGTCCTTGAGCACCTTGGTAGGAATCCGATTGATTAAATAGCATGCTGTTACCACTGCATCACTCCAAAATCTCTTAGGAACATTTGCATGGAACATCATTGATCTAGCCACCTCCATCAGATGCCTGTTTTTCCTTTCAGCCACTCCATTTTGCTGAGGAGTATAAGGGCAGCTTGTTTGATGAACTATGCCATGTCTTGCCAGATGATTTTTGAATGCATGGCCTGTATATTCTCCTCCATTGTCTGACCTCAGTACCTTCACATTAGCCTTAAAGTAGTTAGAGACATAAGCTTGAAAGTTCATAAAAACTTCTAACACACGATCCTTAGAAGGCAATAAAGTGATCCAAGTGTATTTTGATTTTTCATCTATAAAGGTGACAAAATACTTATGGTTATCTCTAGAGATACAAGGCGAGGTCCAAACATCAGAGTGAACTAAGTCAAAGCATTTCTCATAAATGGTTTCTGATGTTGGAAAAACAGATTTGCAATGTTTTCATAAGATGCATGTTTCACATTCTAAGTGATTAAATGACATATCAGGCATAATGATCTCTAATGCACGAGTGTGAGGATGACCTAATCTAGCATGCCAAGTAGTGCTATCACACACAGATGAGTTACTGATTATGCATAAATGAAAAGGAGTAGAGGGTTTAGAAAGCTTAGTCTTTTGGAGATGGTATAAACCACCCTGACTGTTTCCTTCACCAATCACCTTCCCTGTCTTAAGGTCCTGAAACTTAACATCATTAGGCCTAAAAACCACCTGAAAATTCAGGTCAACCGTGGCCTTTTTCACAGAAAGGAGGTTAGAGGCAAAACTAAGCATGTAGAAGGCATTTGACTCTCTATCAAACAGCTTAAGGTTCCCTATTCCTTCTATTTTTACCTTATGTCCATTAGCTATTGTTACATTCCCTAAGGCAGCCTAACATCACTAATAAAATTTCTATCACTAATCATATGATGACTAGCTCCTGAATTTATTATGATTGGCCTAGAAATAAGGGAATGTGTACCAGACTGCTTTGCGGAGATGATGGCCTTGGCTGCCTTGATCAGTGGCTCAATCTCACTCATTCTAATAGGACCACCATTGATCACTGCGTTGGTCCATGTTTTTCCTCCATTGGAATCACTGGTAAGTGCTGAGTACATAGATGCACCTTCAAGCGCCACTTCAGGACATGGAGACTCATTCTTCTTGAGTTTAATCCCACCAGACTTGAGAGTAAATAAGCTTGGTTGGTTTCTCTTCCTGGCATGTCTTTTCTTGGCCTTCTTGTGCCCTGGTAGCAGAACCATCCTTCCATTCTTATTGTGCATATCCTTGAGAGCAGGCTTCTTTCCCCTTGTAAAGAGTGTATGTGATATTTGTTCTCTTTGAACAAGAGCACACATCCCATCTAGGTTAGGAAGCTTATCTTCCCTTAGAACATGCTTGATTAACTGGCTGTAGGATGGACTTAGATTCAAGAGAAGGCTGAAGACCTTGTCTTGTTCATACCTCTCTCTTATGACATCTGGATCAACAGAGAAAGGCCTCAATGTATCCAGCTCTACCCACAAGCTTATGAACTTTCCAAAGTATTTATTAAACTCTACTTCTTCCTGGCTCAGGTTGTTAATAATCTTCTTGACTTCAAATACTCTGCTCAGGTTGGACAGATTTCCATAACAATTTGAAGACTCTCCCATAGATCTTTGGCAGTTTCACAATGTGAGTAAGCTTCGAAGATTGATTCTGATAGAGAGTTGTGGATGATCTCAAGTGCTTGTTGTTCCTCTCTGACCCACTTGTCTTCATCCCTCAGGCAAATAACCTGACCATCCTCTTGAGTCATCCTCTTTGAAGCTTCAGCCTTCATGATATGGCTGTCCCAAAGTTCATAACTTCCAAAGGTAACTCTGGTCACTCCTGACCAAAGTAAGTAGCTATTACCCTCAAAGGTTACTGGAATCAAGCTTCTCCTTTCTATTTCCATGGTAGACTTTCTTTTACCCAATGGATAAAGGTATTATCCAGTGGGTAAAGATGAAGAACACATAAATTTTAAAAACCAGAAAAAGAATGAGATTTTTGGAAAACCAGAGAGTTGAGAAGCTTAGATGCTCTAATGAAGACACTCTACTAACAGAATGAAAAGAACCAGAGTAGACAAGAGTAGAACAGAGAAAACAAAGTATTTAGAAAACAGAGTAACTGGAAAACAGAGTAAATGGAAGAATAGAATGTATTTTGCATTATTTAAGGAGTTTAGGAGCTTAAAGCTCTGATACCATGTTAGAATAAGAGATTATGATGTGTATAATGAAGAAAACTGAAGTATTTGATGAAGAATAATGAAGAACAGATGAAGAACAGATGAAGAATGATGATAAACAAGTATAGAGAGATGATGGACGAGTTTGAGAGAGAGAGAGTGTGTGTAATCAGAATGGGAGACTTATTCTCCTTAGTTGATTTTTCGGCTTCAGTAAACAATATATAGACACAAACGAGAGATAAAGAAAAGAATAAACAAAGGGAAATGATTAAAATATCTTGCTTCTGGAACAGGTGAAAAGGACCAGTCATAACAGCTCTCTCTCCTTAAGCAGAACATGTGATCTTCCCATTCAAACTTATTCAAACTCTTGCCTCTGGTCAAACTGAACCCCAAGCGTGTCTCTGGTTCCTTAGCAAGAGTTTGGCTCCCAAGTTTCACCTTCATTGCCTTGCAAACCAAGCTAGGTCATCTCTGGTCGAGTTGTGTAGACAAGATTAAAATGCTCGACCAGATCACTTCTTCTTCTCTTCTCTTTGGCTTCTTCTTCTCTTCTCTTTGGTTCTTCATCTCAATAAATCATAGCAACAAACTCATAATCTGAACAAACATATTATATCTTCAACCACTATGGAAGTCTGATAAATAAGGGTTAACAGAAACAGAATAATAATTACAAAATCCTCAGTAAATTAAAAATATCATCTTGGCTAAGCAATTAGTAGGAAGAAAAGTGTATTTAGTGGGCTTTTAAGAACACGTTTTATAACTTTTTGAGTGGGTTTACATGAGATTTGGATATGAATACATTAAACAAAAGGGATCTTGTGATCAGAAAGTTTAAACCCTAGTTTTTTTGCCATTTGAAAGTTGTCTGCTTGATTTTGGATGCCTTTCTTCTCTCTCTTCGTCTTCCTTTACACTCGGCACTTTTAGGATACATTTTATCCTGACCTAATTCGGCTGGGTCTACATGGTCATGGGCTGGCAAGTCATGGGCCGAAATCCTCTCTTTGTTCGATTGGGCTAGAAGTCAATATTCGGTTGGGCCTTAAAAAGGGGGGAGTGCAACTCTCCTCCAACAGTAACCCCCCCAGATCGTTGCCAAAGGACTGAGGGTTTTGCGACGAAGTGTCAAGAATTTGGCTCAGCATATATTGGCTTCGCTATTCGTTGAGGAGAGGCGGCCCTTTGCTGCTGATCGAAGTGCATTGCTAGGACACGTGGCAGGTAGTTCGACCTTCTTAAGGTATTTAATATCTCGTGTAATGATTGTGCCACCTCCTTTACCATGATCTCTATTTTTTATAAAAAGGAGGTGAGCCAATTTGTTGGTCCCGTTATTTCTTTTTTGTACCGCGCTTCAGCGCTCTCTCTTCCTCTAATTTTTCTGTCGGTTCTTTGTCTGACGATTTTCATTTTCCGAGGAAAATGTTTGTTTCCATCGGGCATCTTCGTAAGGAGAGCGAGGGTCATGGTGACAGGAGTGCAACTAAGGGAAGGGGGGTTGCAACTTCTGATGAAGCCGATCACTTGAAGCTTCAGCAGAAGAATTTTGTAGAAACGACTGCTATAAAGTTTCAGAAGGAGCAAGAGGTCGCATTGGCCGAATGACCGAGGCGACAAGAGGAAGGGGCCATTCTTGCCACGGGCTGTGGCAACTCAGCAATGACTTCGGGAAGGTTTCCCTATAGAACCGTGAGTGAGACAGTTCAGGGTAGATCAGCGATGCTGAAGGCGAGTAAGATTTTTCCAGTCAATGCTATCGAGGAGGATGCGCCCGAGCCGATGAGGGTACCGATGCGTAGGGTGAAGAAGGGTAGGGGTTCGGCCTGAAGGCCACTGAACCCTGTATAATTCATTGAGATGGGGGAGGATGGTGATTTCTTCGAGTTGCCTCCTATTTCGGACGATTTTTTACGTCCTTCTATTGTTGAAGGCCAAGATGGGCTGAACGTCTCACCCTGATATAGTGTGACTGTGATAGGGCCTGATATTTACCACTATTTTGCCATGATATCATCCCTATTTAGAATCTATTATATATTTTTGTAGTATTTTTTAGACGATTTTCAGGTTCATGTACGTTCTAGAGAATTTTGGTGATTCTAGAGCTTTTTGAGATGCAGAACTGTGCAGATGCGTCAGATGTTTAGCTCTGTACGGAGACATTACCACGGTGATATTTTTCTCATATTTGTAAAAAGCGAGAGGTTCACCTTATGATAATTAAACACAATTCAATGGATAAGCAATATGAGAAAATACGCAGCAGGCAATATAATAGCAAGATAATTAGTATTATGCTAATTACTGGCTAATCACCAGACTCAAACCCGATTTACTATATATATAACTAGCTAGGGCCCTGGTGACATCATGTTCCTCCTGACTATCGGCAATATCCTATCTTCCTACCACGGAGGCTAGAAGAAGGAACTTTCAACCGACCGCGGCCCACAGTCATTCGGGTCACCGCGCGACAGCCCACAGTCATTCGGGTCACTGTCGAACGTTACACCGTCGTGCAACACTCAGCCTTAGGCCATGACCCCGTCTCTCTGAGTCTTCCCGATCCAGCGAATAAGGGGTTTCCTTGAACCCGCTGGGTACGAGGTCTGAAGGAACACTAACTCACCCCTAATATGCCTAACATTGTGGGTTACACAAATGTTATATAGCCAATATATGACTAATACAAAACCCGGTAAAATAACACAAGGTTCCTAGTATTAATCACCACTAACACAATCAAATATATTCCAGAATCTAGCATAAAGAGTAATTCAAGAATACCTAACTATCCACAACTTAGAGATATTATCAAAGCATTCAGCGTTCTCTAAATAACCAATCAACCTAACCATTAGCATGCTACTACTAAACTCAAGCAATAACTAAGCATGCTATCAACTCAATCAATCATGATTAATTAACCTCTACTATTAACCAATCAAACCGTTACTAACTTAGACCCAGCCTCCTGCCATGATATAACTTCAAGTAACGGGAACCTGCATGAAAACAATCAGCAGTCAATTGATCATAACTCACAGTGCTTTGGTTGAACGTGGCCTTGACCTTGTGTCCGTCTTCTACAATCCGAAACCTTTCCCGACCTTCTCAAGTTGACTAACTTCTGGTATGAACTTCAGTCGAGCATGACCTACTTCAGAGGTTGAACCAAAACTGGCAGAGTAACTGTTCTCGAAAACTCTCAAAAACTGCCGAAAAACGTTCGAAAACTAACGAAACTCTAACTTTCTTTCTTTGCTTTCTCTCTCACGTTTTTAGGTCTATTTGAAGTGTTGTGGATGAGTTGAAATGAGAAGGGGTCGATCCTATTTATAGAAATCAGCAGCCAATCAGATCCAGGCCGTGTGGCAGCCCGTGTGTCCATCCGCATGGCTCCGGTTGCATGCGCGGCGACACCTCCTGCTCCATATGTCAGCTTGCATGACCAGGGTGGCCTGCAAGGTGACACCATGCCTTACACATGTGAGGATTCATGGCCTGGCTGCATGCCAGGAGACACCATGTCCTCCACATGTTTTGCCGCATGGCCCGGTCGCATGCAACGCGACACCCAGCTGCTTGCTCGGTCCAACTCGTGCTCCACATGTTTACTTGCATGTTCCAACTGTAGGTACTGAGACACCTCATGCTTCACTTGCCACATGCACTGCCAGGAAGTCTCCACCACGTCCTGAACACAACCATCGAGCCACCTCGTGCTTCAAAAATGTGATGCTTCCAAAATGTCCGACTGATCAATCTAAGACATTGTCTAACATCGTAGAGCAGCTTATTCATCATGGTTCAGTCACTATCAATTCTTCGACCACGTCGTACTTCAAAACGTCTCGATCGATCCTTATCTCCCGCGTCTCGCCCACCAAGTTGATGATCGACCAATCTTCTAGTTTCTTCTAACCATGTCTTATTTTATATGACCAAAACTCAACATCACTCATCAAACTTTGATCTCCAAAAGCTTAGGTCCAAATTCTACTTATCGAACTTTTTTTAAGGGTTTCTACATTCTCCCCCCTTGACAGAATTCGTCCTCGAATTCTAAGGTTCTGAGGGGCCTCCCTCCTCCATCACAACTTCCTCTCTGAAAAACTCAGGGTGATCGGCCTTAAATCTTTGTTCATCCTCCCAAGTGACATGAATCCTATTTCTTCTTCCCCAGAATACTTGTACTTGAGCAATCTCACGATTCTTTAGCTTCTGAATACACCTTTCTTCCAACCGGATTGGTCCTTCCAGATATGTAAGGTTTGTCCTTAACTCCTCGATTCTCTCGGGCTCAATAGCACTTGGATCCCGTATATGTTTCCGAAGCATGGAAACATGGAATACAGGATGAAGATGCATATCTTCTGGCAGATCCAGTCGATAAGCTACCTCACCAACCTTCTCGATGATCTTGTATGGACCATTGAACCTGACCGCAAGTTTCCCGACCTTGCCAAATCTGTCCTTCCCTTTCTGTGCAGTAACCTTCAAATATACCCAATCTCCTATCTCAAAAGTTACCTTTCTTCTTGACTGGTCTGCGTACTTCTTATGGCGGTCCTGAGCCTTCTTCATGTTGGTTTGAAAGTCTCCACCTTGATCATAGTCTCCTGAACGATAGGCGATCCAAACATTCTTCTTTCTCCCACTTCCGTCCAACACATAGGTGTTTTGCATGGCCTTCCGTACAACGCTTCATAGGGTGACATTCCTATACTCGCATGGTGGCTGTTGTTATAAGAGAACTCAACCAATGGTAGGTGCTTCTCCCAATTTCCTGCCCAATCTAGTATACACATCCGAAGCATGTCCTCAATGGTTCGGATGTTCCTCTCTGTTTGGCCATCAGTTTCTTGGTGGAATGCCGTGCTTCTGAACAGTTTAGTTCCCAAGGCTTCTTGTAATGCTTCCCACAAAGATGATGTGAACCTAGGGTCACGATCTGAGACGATGTCTGAAGGTACACCATGTAACTTCACGATTTGGTTGATATACAGCTCGGCCAATACTTCAACTTTATCAGTGTCCCGCATAGGCAACAAGTGTGTGACCTTGGTTAACCTATCCACAATTACCCAGATTGAGTTGTTTGATCTACCTGGAGCGGTGGGTAATCCGGTGATGAAATCCATGGAAATAGAGTCCCATTTCCATTGAGGTATCGGAAGACTCTGCAACAATCCTCCTGGAACTTGATGCTCGGCCTTAACTTGTTGACAAGTTGCACACTGAGCGACCCATCCTGCTACTGATCTCTTCATGCCTGGCCAATGGTAGTATCTTCTCACATCTCGATACATCTTCGAACTTCCAGGATGGATACTAAGTAAAGAATGGTGTGCAATCCTTAATATTTCATCTCTCAGACCTTGTCCTTTAGGTACTGTGATCCTTCCAGTAATTAGCAAGGTTCCATCCTCAGCTAAGTAGTATCCAGCATTATTTGGCCCGGCTTGTCCTCTGAGTTCTTCAACGATCTTTTGTAGTTTCTCATCTTTAAGTTGTTCCTCTAGAATTCTCTGAATCAAACTGGCCTGGTTCACTGCTTGAAGTACCAATGGCTCACTTGTTTGCCCTTCCAAAACAACCAACTTCACTTTTTTAAACTCCTGGTCCAACAGCTCCACTTCTTTCTCTAAATCTGCGTCCAACTTCCTTCGGCTTAAAGCATCCGCAACAACATTCGCTTTTCCAGGATGGTAGCGAATCTTTATATCGTAGTCAGCCACGAACTCCATCCACCTATGCTGACGCAGGTTGAGGTCTGGCTGGGTGAAGAGGTATTTAAGACTTTGATGGTCAGTATATACCTCTACTTCCTCTCCGTACAAGTAAGATCTCCAGATTCGCAAGGCGAACACCACAGCCGCTAACTCCAAGTCATGTGTATTGTAGTTATCTTCATGCTTCCGTAGTTTTCGTGTAGCATAAGCAATAACTCGCCCATCTTGCATTAGTACACAACCTAGCCCAACTCGTGAAGCATCCGTGTACACCGTGTAAGGTTTACCTTGCTCAGGCAAAGCTAACACAGGTGCAGTTGTAAGAGCTTCCTTCAATTTCTTGAATGCCTTCTCGGTTTCTTCCACCCATATGAAAGGAACTCCTTTACCAGTAAGTTTAGTTAAAGGCTTTGCAATGGAGGAAAAGTCCTTAACAAACTTACGATAATAGCCCACAAGACTGAGAAAACTCCTCACTTCTGTCACTGTGGTAGGTCGAGGCCATTCCCGTACTGCTTGGACCTTTTCTGGATCAGCAGCCACGCCTCTCCTGATACTTTGTGACCCAGAAATCCTATCTCTCTCTCTTCCAAAACGAACATTTGCTGAACTTCGCAAATAGCTTCTGATTTCGTAACCTTTCCATAACCAGTCTTAGATGTTCTTTGTGCTCCTCCTTACTTCTCGAATACACCAGGATGTCATCGATGAAAATGATCACGAACTTGTCAAGGTAGTCATGAAAAACTTCATTCATCAAACGCATGAAAGCTGCAGGGGCGTTTGTGAGACCAAAGGGCATAACCACGAACTCATACTGCCCATACCTCGTCCGAAATGCTGTCTTCATAATATCTGACTTGGCAATAGGAATTTGGTGATATCCTGATGCCAAATCAAACTTCGAAAACCAATTAGCTCCTTTGAGTTGGTCCAATAGCTCGTCTATCCTCGGGAGAGGATACTTGTCTTTTATGGTGATGTTGTTGATACCGCGATAATCGATACACAACCTCATGCTTCCGTCTTTCTTCTTCACAAATAGCACAGGAGCTCCCCAAGGTGATGAGCTTGGTCGGAAAAAACCCCTTTTCCAATAAATCATCCAACTGTTTCTTTAGCTCAGCCAACTTTGCAGGTGCCATCCGATACGGTGCCTTAGCTATAGGTCTTGCTTCAGGCTCCAAAGTAATAGTAAATGGATTACTCCGAGGTGGAGGTAATTCCTTTAGTGGCGCAAATATATCCCCAAACTCTTGGACCACTTCTATATCTTCAACCTTAACTTCATCGTTAGTGGCTCCTCCACTAATCGATAAAGTCACCAAATACACTTCTCCGTCTTGAAGCAAATCTTGTATTCGCATTGCTGCTACCAGTGTCACGGTCATACTAGGGCTGATTCCATAGTATATCATCTCTGGTCATTTACCTTTGCCAAACAATAACATTCCCTTTCCACAGTCGATCTGAACTCCATAGCTTGACAACCAGTCCATTCCAAGGATTACCTCGTACCCTTCCAAAGGTACAACTAACAAATCTGCCAAAAACTCTTCCCCTTGAATGACTAATGGAACATTCTTGATACACTGATTTGCTTGAAGGGTTCGGTCTGCAGGGGTCAAGACTGCCACGTATACCCTGTCAAGCACAAAACAATCCCAAAAATGGGCAGCTACTTCCGGGGTCACAAAGCTATGTGTTGCCCCCGAGTCGAACAATACATGTAAGGGTTTACCAGCAACATGTAAGGTTCCTGCCACAGTAACTCAATCAACAATCAAAAATTCACATAACCATCAATCATAAACAAAATATTTCTAAACGCGCAACCTAGTGATCAAGCAATCTATACCTAGCCAGGATACTAACTAAATTCCAACAATTAAATTCCATGCAATAAAAAGAGGAGGTTAAGCACCCACAATACCTATGATGGGACCGCTGGACGGTCCTGCATTGTCTGGGTTTTCTACACCTAAGGCATAAACTCTACCTCCTATGTTTTGCTTCTTTGTTGCTGGCTCAATTGCTGGACGGCTAGGAGGAGCTCGGATCGCGAGAGGGGTCGCAGGGATTGGCTTATTTGGACATGACGAAGAATAATGGCCCTTCTTGCCGCAGGAGAAACAAGTGACATCTTCCATTCTTAACTGTGGATAACCTTGCTGGTTACTCCGCTGGTTGTTGGGACAAAACCTTGAAATATGTCCCGGTCGACCACATATGTAACATACCCTAGTGTTACTCTGATAATTGCTCTGGCTCCCAAATCCTCGCCCTTTACCTTTGTTAAACCTTGGACCCTTGTTGTAATTCGGCCTTTGTCCTTGGTTGAACTTGATGTGTCCACCAGAATGTGGTATGGTCTTCCTTTCAGCCTCTAATACCGTCTCAACATTAACAGCTTTTTCCACCAGATCAGATAAGCTGCTAAAGTTACTTCCAGCTAACCGACTTCCAAGCTCTGGCTTTAGTCCGTACATGAAGTTACGGATCATAGTTTCTTCATCTTCGCGCCCATCAAAGACATGTCGCCTTAACCTTGTGAACTCAGACTCATAGCTCCTTACTGACCTATCTCCTTGAACTAGGTTCATGAACTGACGCTCCAACCGATGCTTCGCTTCTGGAGGAAAGTACTTCCTCTCAAACTCTCTCTTGAAAGATGGCCACGATGTGATGGTATGTCCACGCTGTCTGTCTATGCTGTCCCACCATCCTGTTGCATCGCCTTCCAAATAGTACACAGCAATCTTCTTCTTATATTCCTCCGGACACTCCATAGCTTCAAAGTTCTTTTCCATCATGGTAATCCACTTGTCGGCTTCAATAGGATCGGATCCTCCCTTGAACTTATAGGATCCAATGTTCTTCATGGTAGATAACAACTGGGAAACTTCCAGGGTATGAGTACGTCTGCTTTGGTTGCTAAGTGCCTGGGTCATCACATCATGCAAAAGCTTCAAGGTGTTTTCAGTTCCTTGATCATGTTGTCTTTCTGTGGCACGGTTCTGATCTGGCCTTGGGTTTGATTGAACAGATTGGCCATGTTGTGGTCTCGCGTCTCGGTTATGACTTGGGCTAATACTCGACCAACTGTCTTCACGGTTAACTCTGGTCCTGTTAGCATACACAGGAAAAGATCTTGTCCTCTTCGGAGGGCTCCTATCATAACCAAACATCTCACTAACTCCATTTTCATTATACGGATCTGATCTGTAGCCAAATCCTCTGCCTGTCGAAACCCTACCCACTCTCCATATCCGGTCTCGTCCATCATCACTTGTCCCGCGATTAGCCATCTGCACACAATTAAAAGGGTAAGTCCTATTCCTATTAAACTTAATACGGGAAGCGGCTGGTTTCCTAAAGCATCTTTTTGCGACTCCTTTAACTCGATAAAACATTGAAAAGCACTTGTGTCGCGCATGGACGAAACGAAACCATGCTCTGATACCACCTCTGTAACACCCACGAACCGTTTTAGGTATAGGTCGAACCACCGGCCAACAATCAAACAAGAACATGACCGATGGACTGACTGTCTACCAAGGACCAGGAGCGCTACATGACGGGTTAACAGGCGATCCAGCCAAGATCACAAGAAGTGCAATTCATGACTAGGCCAGTCCGCCCACTAACATGTCCCGTCAGATTAGGGCCTAAGGCTTTTCAACCCGTACTCGAATCTGACGTTGTGTTAGCTCGGACAAGCTAATATCAGAAACAACAAGTCGTTTACACAAACATCGTTTTATTTATCTTATATATTATATGTTTCGCAACACACAACATAATATACAAGTAGTGGCATGCCAAGAGACCAAAAGTACATACTTATAGTCTGAAAACGTCTTAAGCAAAAAGATGCAAACTCTACACCAGCCGGCCTAGCTTCCCGCGACCTCTAAGGCTGACTCGATCTACTGGTCACCTGAAAACAACAACGAGTGAGAGGGGAGTAATCTAGTATTACTCCGTGAGTTACAATCCCCAACTAACAAATACAACCCCTTGCTATCCCACCCCAAACAATCTAAAGCGAGAGGTTCACCTTATGATAATTAAACACAATTCAATGGATAAGCAATATGAGAAAATACGCAGCAGGCAATATAATAGCAAGATAATTAGTATTATGCTAATTACTGGCTAATCACCAGACTCAAACCCGATTTACTATATATATAACTAGCTAGGGCCCTGGTGACATCATGTTCCTCCTGACTATCGGCAATATCCTATCTTCCTACCACGGAGGCTAGAAGAAGGAACTTTCAACCGACCGCGGCCCACAGTCATTCGGGTCACCGCGCGACAGCCCACAGTCATTCGGGTCACTGTCGAACGTTACACCGTCGTGCAACACTCAGCCTTAGGCCATGACCCCGTCTCTCTGAGTCTTCCCGATCCAGCGAATAAGGGGTTTCCTTGAACCCGCTGGGTACGAGGTCTTAAGGAACACTAACTCACCCCTAATATGCCTAACATTGTGGGTTACACAAATGTTATATGGCCAATATATGACTAATACAAAACCCGGTAAAATAACACAAGGTTCCTAGTATTAATCACCACTAACACAATCAAAAATATTCCAGAATCTAGCATAAAGAGTAATTCCAGAATACCTAACTATCCACAACTTAGCGATATTATCTAAGCATTCAGCGTTCTCTAAATAACCAATCAACCTAACCATTAGCATGCTACTACTAAACTCAAGCAATAACTAAGCATGCTATCAACTCAATCAATCAAGATTAATTAACCTCTACTATTAACCAATCAAACCGTTACTAACTTAGACCCAGCCTCCTGCCATGATCTAACTTCAAGTAACGGGAACCTGCATGAAAACAATCAGCAATCAATTGATCATAACTCACAGTGCTTTGGTTGAACGTGGCCTTAACCCCGTGTCCGTCTTCTACAATCCGAACCCTTTCCCGACCTTCTCAAGTTGACTAACTTCTGGTATGATCTTCAGTCGAGCATGACCTTCTTCAGAGGTTGAACCAAAACTGGCAGAGTAACTGTTCTCGAAAACTCTCAAAAACTGCCGAAAAACGTTCGAAAACTAACGAAACTCTAACTTTCTTTCTTTGCTTTCTATCTCACGTTTTTAGGTCTATTTGAAGTGTTGTGGATGAGTTGAAATGAGAGGGGGTCGAGCTTATTTATAGAAATCAGCAGCCAATCAGATCCAGGCCGTGTGGCAGCCCGTGTGTCCATCCGCATGGCTCCGGTTGCATGTGCGGCGACACCTCCTGCTCCATATGTCAGCTTGCATGACCAGGGTGGCCTGCAAGGTGACACCATGCCCTACACATGTGAGGATTCATGGCCTGGCTGCATGCAAGGAGACACCATGTCCTCCACATGTTTGGCCGCATGACCCGGTCGCATGCAACGCGACACCCAGCTGCTTGCTCGGTCCACCTCGTGCTTCACATGTTTACTTGCATGTTCCAACTGTAGGTACTGAGACACCTCATGCTTCCCTTGCCACATGCACTGCCAGGAAGTCTCCACCACGTCCTGAACACAACCATCGAGCCACCTCATGCTTCAAAAATGTGATGCTTCCAAAATATCCGACTGATCAATCAGACATTGTCTAACATCGTAGAGCAGCTTATTCATCATGGTTCAGTCACTATCAATTCTTCGACCACGTCGTACTTCAAAACGTCTCGATCGATCCTTATCTCACGCGTCTCGCCCACCAAGTTGATGATCGACCAATCTTCTAGTTTCTTCTAACCATGTCTTATTTTATATGACCAAAACTCAATATCACTCATCAAACTTTGATCCCCAAAAGCTTAGGTCCAAATTCTACTTATCGATTTTTTAAGGGTTTCTACAGGCCCGAAGTTTTTTATGACCGACTTAAGCTCAGAAGCCACTACAATTTACCAGAATACCTCTGGACAAGTTTCAACCGAATTTATATAGTTTTCTAAGCCATTGTTGACGGCTAAGCTTTATTTTATTGATTTTCTTAATTTTGGAGTGAAGATAAATTCTCCTTCAGAGATTGATTGGAAATCCCTGATTTTATATTGATTCTTATATCTATTACTTATTCAGACTATGATTTGTGTGTTTTGCTTCCATGTCTGGGTAATCATCTTGTTACATTTAAGGATTTCATGTTCTTAATGTCAAACTGATAGTAATAGGACTGCTAGGTTATCTATAGATATATACACCATGTGGCTTGTAAAACTAGGATCTATAGTAGTGGAATAGCACGAAAGAGTGACTGATTACTTGAACCTAGAATCATAGGACATTTGACAGGCACGAGAGCTCAATTAATTAACGGAACCTGAGCCCTGTGTTGATTAGATATCTAGGGGCATACGAGATTTGGCTAGGATCTTGTTAAACATTATAGATATGTGTGTTAATTCTTGTCTGAGATTTCATCAATCGATACCCAAGCGTTGGTATCGATCGATGCTCGATCCTTGTTTGCATGCGAAAGCTAGAACATAGAACTTAGGCATCTGATTTGTAATTGCATGCAAGAGTTGGATTAGTTTCTTATTGAATTTGAGCTTGATTTGTTTTTTGAATTCATTGATTGATAAATCCCTTCATCTAGCTATTTTCATGTTATTTGTATCGAACCAATCACCAGCTTACTTGTCTACTATTACTTCTTTAATAAATTTTTTGCCTAGCTTAATCTAAACATCTATAGTCTATTTTGTGCCCACGCTCCTTGTGGATATGATCCCTAAATACTACAATTTGACCTCTCTTGGCAAGAGTAGTTCGTAGGGTTAATTTGATAGAGTTTGCATTGAAATACATAAAAACCCTCCTGTTAGGCTGCGATGGCTAGTTTGTTTGCTGGGTCTGGTGCTCCTCCGGGTTTAACTTTTATCGTTATGAGGGAAGATATGCATCCCTGGTATCCGCCGACGGGTTACGCGTTCGTGTACGAGCCGTGGTATAGAGAGGATGCCATGCTTTGGCTTCCTGTTCCGCAGCTTGTGTCGGCGTACTAACTCTGGCGAGATATACCTCTCTCGCAGTTGATGACCAGTACGATTAGGCTTGAAGTGGCCTTGTTGGTTAAATCCTCCGAGCTGGACATCTCTCTAGATGTTCTATCGTTTGAAGAGGTGTGTTTGTTGTCAATTAAAACCAACTCGACAGTGTACGTTTATTTGAAGATGAAGACGGAAAAAATGTAGCCACTGGCCATCTCACCAAAACTCATGATTGGCAGCGTCATTATTTTTATCTCAAGATGGACAAGAAGACATTAGAAGATCTGCCGATAAACCTCTGTGTCTTGTGGCAGCGTAACGTTTGTTGGTTTCGAGACGACCCATGATTGTTGGTTTCTTCTCTCCCTGCCATTGGTCATATTTTTTTTGTTGGCTCGTTTTGTCTCTCATGTTGCAGTTCGCCATCCTGATCTCTCGTCCTACCCATGTTTTATTGCCAAGGAGGTGAGAAAGATTGTGGCCAATTGAGGCGATTCTTGGAAGGGTTTCAGCATTCTTCGTATTAGGGAGAGTCTGCCTCGTATAATGGGTGGTGAGCTCGGCTATTTTCTGACTGATATTTTTGTGCGTTCAGTACGTTTGTTGTGGATTTTGCTGAGTTATTTTGTTATTTTCCCCTTCTTTCTTGAAGCTAGTTTGGAATATGACGTCCATGGGCTGAATACCGGGAGGAAGGGGACGACGCCGCTCAAGCCAAAGTCGTTGGGATGGAAGATGGGAAAAATTATTGACGTTGACGCGTATGAGCGGCTGTCCCCTGATGGTTATGCCGGGAAGGATTATCCGGCGGGGGGATCAGATGTCGGAATAGTTTTCGAAGAGGTCCCGGATACAGCTAGGAAGCTGGAAGTCGATGTTGTCTGCTCACGTAGAGGGGGGGAGCAGTCGACGCTCAGTCAGTTGGAGGCTGACGCGTTGGAGATCGGTCCCAACTTAGTGATGGAGAGGAAATTGCTGAGAAGAATAGACCGAGGAAGGTAAAGCGTAGGAGAAGTGTCGATGTAATACCCCTGGTCTACGGTATCAAGTCAACGCAACTCAACAGACTCAGATCAAGCCATAGTTGGATGGAGAACTATTAGAATACATGAATAGAGGTTTGGTAGAAGATTTTTGAAGAATGGTCGAGTAGAAACAAGAATTGGTCGAGGAGATAAAACTGAAGCTTCGAAACGGCCAAGGTCGAGCATAGTGAAATTCTGAAGTATGAAAATCATGTAAGACTTGATCACAATCATCATTATGGGATAAAATAAGATTTTTGGTAGAGAAAAAATTGAGTTGGAACGACCCAAAGTGAAGATGGTACAGAGGGAGGCTGTTTTGGCTGATATAGTCGAAATGAGCTAGCTAAGGGCGAAAGAAGCCAAAATGAGTTGTGCAAACATGGGAAAGGAGTTCAAAAGAGCGTTTTCTACATTTCCTCAACTTTTAGAAATGGTCAACTCAGAGGTCAAAGCCAACCAAAGTCAAAGGAGAGAGAATTAACCTCATTGGTCCATGTAACCCATTCGGTCAACCAATAGGAGCATGACACGTGGAGGGGAACAAATTCCTTCAATCCTAGACATGGTGTATAATAAATCAAGGGATTTGTTTGGGCAACATCAAGGGATTTTAAGATGAAGAAATCAGGGGCAAAAGACATCTAGAGAGCAAGAAGACATGAAGATACCATTTGTTCCCAAAATGGGCTACATTTGGTAATGGGAGTTATAGGCTGAAGTAAAGCTTTTCTACATGAAACCCACGACATCTAACCTTCATTTAGAACCAAAGGGAAGTATTGGATTGGGCAAGAGCACAAGGAAAACAGATGGGAAGATTGAAGACCCAAAGGTGTCAAAATGCGCCAATTTGGTGATTTGGTTAAGAAGAAAGAAAGTTCATGGAAACATGTCAGGCATGAATACGTCCATGCAGTGGCTCTTCTACTACACAATGTGCTCTACATGAGCAGGGGAGACAAGTTTAAGGAGTAGGATTTATATGTGCTGAGCTTAGAGGTCACATTGGAGAAAAAAAGTGATGAAGTGGAACCAACACTTTGGGATCAAGTTTCATGCTGAATTTTGGTACACTTATCCTGCACGGAAAGTTGGTTTATATTATAGAAGATGGCATGAAAATGAGTTGATTCAGTGTACTTACTTGCATGCCTGCATTTGGAGTGGTTTTGGTGACAAGTGGAACAACACATGTCAAGTGCTTCCACCCCACTCTTTGGCTATAAATAGAACCCTTAGGATTCATTTTAGAAGTCCAGAATTGGATTGTACCTTCTCTCTCATTTGATCTTGTGGTTTTTTTTTAGAGAGAAAATTGCCAAACCCGATAAAATTTTCTAAGTGGGTAAGGAGAGTGTAGGAAGCCTTTCCGTGTGTTGATACTTAGTTTAGGATCTGTTGTGCTGTTCTAGGATAGGTGTTAAAGTTTTAGATTTGCGTTTATAGGTTTCCTTTTTCCTCTTAGCCTTTAGCCTCTTTTTGATCGGTTTTGGTGCAACCCTTAGGTCTTTTGCTTTTGGAGGTGTTGTGCGGCTTGTGAAGACCTAGGTGAGTTTTCCTGTGTGTGCTGTGTATTGTGTGTTGCTAATCATGTGTGTGTGAAGGTTGGAGAGCTTGAACCGTGATAGTTCTTTAGGTTGAACTACATTTGCGGTATGTGTGTGTGTATGGGAGTTGGTAGTCTCCATATAAGGAATTCGGTTGAACTATGAATGTTTGGCGCATGACTTTGGCATTTGTCACACTTGGGTGTGTATGCTTCGCAGTCGGCCACCATTGTCAGCCAAAAGTATCCTAGTTCCTTTATATTGAGTGGAGTGTGCGACCTCTGGAGTGGTTAACTGTTGGGCCTTCTTGTGTCTCGGCCATGACCAGATACGTTTCTTCTTTGTTAATGCATGTGAGCAAGACTTTTGTTGGCCGTTCACTAGTACAGCTTATTGTTGTCGAGTATGTAGTTTGAGCTTCGTGTTTTCAATCGGCGGGCTGCCCATTTATCTTGGGGCAGATTTCTGTTAGCGAGGAACTCAAATATTGGGGTTCGCCAATCCGAATGTGGCTCTTCTGGGGATTCTTTGGTCATCTTGGTATCCTCGTCCTCGGTATCTAGTTTGTTGATATCTTCAGTGGATGGCTCGTTGATTGGTGCGACGATTTCAGCTTTGTCTTCGATTTGCGTGATGCTAGGCCTATTGATTTTTTGTATAGGGATTATCCGGCGAACTTGATCCTTCAAGCTGCTTTCGAGAGATGCCAATGAGTCAGCTTGGACATTCTCTCCTCGTGGGATCTCGTGATTTGAAATGACTCAAAATCTTTCACATGGTCTTGGACCACTCTGAGGTAAGCATTCAGTCGCTCCTCTTTCGCGTTGTATTCTTAGCTGAACTGATTAGCAACAAGCTGAGAGTCACAATAGGCATGGAGATGTTTTGCTTTGACGGTGATGGCTAAGCGAAGGTCGGCGATAAGGGCTTCATACTTAGACTCATTGTCTGAGGCCTTGAATCCGAGATGGAACGACTGTTACAGAAGTTCGCCTATGGGAGCCTGGAGGTGGATTCTTATTCTTGATTCCTGGTGGGAAGATGAGCTATCAACGTGCATTATCTAATTCTGTTTGAGTAAGGGAAGTTCTCGCTCGAGTCTTGGTGCGAGTTTGGCGAAAAAATCAGCGAGAACTTGAGCCTTTGGTGTCTGCCTTCCACGATAAGTGAGAACTTGCCGGAGTGATTTGTATTCTTCAAGATGGTTCGAAGTGGTTGTTTGGTGAGAACGACGATTGAATTCGTTTGGAAATATGGTCGCAGTTTCCTCGCCGAGCTAACGCCATTTTCTCTAGTGTCGAATAGAGTATCTCAGTGTCTTTCATTCGTTTGCTGATGTAGAAGACGGGTCTTTGTCCCCCCCCCCAAGTCTTCTTTGATAAGGATGCTGCTGACAGAGAAAGAGGAGACAGCGACATAGAGGTTAAGGACATCTCTTTATTCGAGCTTTGCTAGGATGGGTGGAGTACTGAGATAGTTTTTTTAGCTGGCCGAAAGCTTCCTCGCATTTTTCATCCCGAATGATTTTTTTTGTTGCCACACAGAGGTCATAGAATGGTAGGCACCGGTCAGTTGATTGGTAGATGAAGCAGTTTAGGGCTAGGCGTCTCGTTAAGTGTTGCACCTATTGGCTATTTCGTAGGCTGGGAAGGTCGATAATCGCGAAGATTTTTTTGGGGATTCGCTTCGATTCCCCTCTGTGTGACGATATATCCTAAGAATTCGCGGGATACTACGCCAAAAGTGTATTTCACTAGGTTGAGCTTCATCTCATACTGGTTGAGAATAGTGAAGCATTCAGCAAGGTGGGTGAGGTGGTCGGTTGTGATCAAGGACTTTACCAGCATATCATCGATGTATACTTCCATAGTCGCGCCGAGTTGCAAGGCGAACATTTTATTGACCAAGCGTTGGTACGTTGCGCCTGCATTTTTCAATCTGAAAGGGATAACTTTGTAGCAGCATGTTCCCCAATCGGTGATGAACGCGGTATTGCGATTTGGTTTTACCCAAAAAAGTGTCCATGAACGTTAAGAGCTCGTTTCCAGTGGTTGATTCGACAAGTCGACCGATGTTTGGGAAAGGGAAATTTTCCTTCGGACATGCCATGTTGAGGTCAGTGAAGTAGACGCACACTCTCCACTTTCCATTATTGTTCCTTACGACTACTAGGTTTGCTAACAACTCGGGGTATTATACTTTGGTAATAGAGACGGCCTGAATTAATCTTTCCACTTTGGCTTTAACAGCGACTGATTGTCCGGGTCCGAGCTTCCTTCTCTTTTGCTTGAAAGGTTTATACAATGGATCGACGTTGAGCTCGTGGGAAATAATCGTAGGTTCAATTCCTTTCATGTTGCTTGTTGACCAAGCGAATGTGGACATGTTCTCCCGGAGGAAAGAGACTATTCGAGCTTTGATGTCCTCGGCGAGGTTAGCTCCAATTTGTACTGTTTGGTTTGGGTGTTCGGCATTGAGGATGACTTCATCGACTTCTTCTTTTTGTGGGTAAAATTTGTGGATTGGCGTGGCTACCGTTTTAATGTAGGCTGCTGCTCGGCGGACCTTCACTTCAGCGACAAGGAGATGCCGACCCGCTTTTCCTTTCAGGGTTAGGATTTGTCTATCAATGGCTAGGAATTTAACGCAATGGTGGTACGTAGAAGAGATGGCCCTCATGGAGTGAAGCCACGGAGTGCCAAGGATCACGTTGTGCGGCGTTGGTGTTGATAACAAAGAACATCATCATCATTGGTATTCCTTTGGCGGTTACATTGAGGTGCATGGTATCGAGGAGCCTTTCTGAGGAGCCGTTGAATTGGTGAGTTAATGGTTTTATGTTGGCGAGATTGATTTCAATCTTTTGGACTGTTTGTTTGAAAATGAGGTCGACTGAGCTCTCAGTGTCGACTAGGATGCGGCTGACTTGGCAGTCTCCGATGTAAAGTTTGACTAGGAGAGAGTCGTAATACGGTGAATGTATGCCGACAATATCTTTGGTAGAAAAAAGTTATAGTCACTTCGTTACTCCTCGCTGCTGGCTAACTCTTAGAGGTGTTTGCCTTCCGTTAGAATTCCTTGACCGATTGGACGGAGTCCCCGCATGGGGGGAACCACCCATGATTAAGTTAATCTTACAGGCCGATGTTTCGTTTGCCTTATTAATCTTGCTTCTTAGATCCTCGGGTTCTGAACGCTGGGGTGGTTTATTACTTTTTCCATGTTCTTGGGAATTAGGCCGGCTAGTTTATTATGAAGGTCTTTCCTTTGGGAGGAGAATTTTTCTCGGAGGTCAGCTGTTTCGGGCACGTGATCGGTTGAGTCTTCGGTCGTCATTTCTTTCCATTGCGTGTTTAGCTTGTGGAAGGCATCTGAAACGTCAAGTTTACGGGCCTTGGCTGCTGAGATAAATGCACGAAGATCAGTGGCGGCCAGTGGGAGTTCGCGAGGGGCTAGCTGCTTTCTCATTAACTGTTGACGAAGGTCGCAATGTTCAGTTTCTGAATCGGGCGAGGAGGGGGGGACCTCTTCTCCGCTGGAGTTGTTTTTCTGCTGTGATTCTTGGTCGTCGACCTTGATGTGTTCGCCGGGTTGCCGTTTTTATTCTCCTTGATTTTTCTCCAGCTTTTGGTGCTCTTTACCATTTTAGGCTTAAGCGGTTCAACATTAGTACGCCCGGTGGCATAGTCTTCCCTTAGTATTTCAAGGAACTATTTACATTCTCTTGTGTCGTGTCCCTTGATATTGTGGTACTCAAAAAAATTGTTGGTGTCGTATGCGGACCAGACGTTCCATCTTTCTTCTCGTACGGTTGTCGACAGGGATGGGTCCTTGTTTTTATCGACCAAGTAAAAAATTCCCTTCTTTTATCGTCTTGTTTGTATGTTATATAGCCTATTTATTACCAGTTTTAAGATATGATTTAGAGTATTTACAGGTCCATCGATGTTTTGGATATAAATGGAGATACTTAGAGATTTTGGAGGATTTAGAGGAGAAGAATCCGTAGCTGACTATTTGAGAAGTCAAAGTACAAGCATGTCGTCGATCGACGACACAACCATGGAATCAACCGATGATGAAAGACCAAGGTCGATCGATGATGCACACTTGCCATCGATTGATGCCCAACTCGCAGACAACCGACTGAAAAGCCCAAGTTCAGAAGACAAAAGACAAGAATGCCCTCGACGAGTTTTGACCTAGATTTTAGGGTTTTCATATTTATGCTCATGTATTGAGAGCATGTAGAGTGTGCAAGTGCAAGTACAAGCTTAGGCATGGCTTGACACAAAACACATAGCTTTATAGTTTTAGGTTTTTAGAGGAGAAGATTCATAACTCCTTAGGGAGATTTATATTGGAATTCCAATATTTTATCTATGCATTATATTCAAATTATTATTCTTTGTTTGATTATGTCTCAGTAGTCATCAACTAGGTTTAGGGTTGAATGATAGCAATCATGTATTAGCCCAAAAATAGGATTGCTAGTTAAGTTAATATTCATTAGTTGAGTTGTGCTTAATTCTTTCATTCTAAAGTAGCTAACTAGGATCTCGAAAGTAGGACATGGACGACTACGAGAGTAGGTTCTATGCCAAAATAGACTACATTGAACTAGGTTATTAGGCGCATGCCAGAGCTGGTGTAACAAGTCTGGTAGACTTATCAAATCTCGTTCACACTTCCTTCTGATTTCACCGTCGATCGACATCAGGCCTTCGCCGTTGATCGATGGTCTTTCCTTTTGCTCGCATACGAGAGTTGGAGTTAAAAGGGTCAGAATAGTTAATATTTGAGTCCTATTATATTTACATATTTTTGCTTCCTATCCACTATAATCCATTAAGCTTCAAACCCTAGATCTAGCATATTAACATCTGCATCAAGTTAGTTTATTAGAATATTTTCATATTTGCATTATTAGTATATTTCCATATTGCATCTCTACTTCTTGGAAAGAAATATTTCCTTAACTGATTATTTACCAATAAATATATATATTCACCTAGATTAATCTTTAGAAATAAGAAATCTATTGTATGCCATTGCTCTTTGTGGATTCGACCCCTAAGTACTACACCTGATCTCTTTTGGCAAGAATACTATTTGTGTGTTAACGACTAGGGTTAATTTGATAGTGATTTGTTTACAATAATTATATCCTGCTAGAACAACTAAAACACTCACATTAAATTGGTGCCGTTTCCGGGGAACATTGATCGTCATTAGATTTAATTTCAAAGATTTAGTCTAGGTTTGTTACTACATTTAAGTTACTAAATTTTTCTTTTCCTTATTTTTTAGGTGCATGCAAAGACACACCAGAAGGAATAAAGGACAAGAACTACTATTCTCTGACCCCAATAGAATCGAGCATGTGATCCGCAAAGAAAGACGACAAGCATCGATCGATAGCAACAACTCCGCGTCGATCAACACATCTTTACGGACAACATCGACCGACACCAGAACTCGAGCATCGACCGACACTGATCACATACCAACGATCGACAGCATAGTACCCGCATCGATCGACAAAAATCGATGAGTTCAGATGGCTGCGACGTTTAATTTGAGTAGGGATGAGGATGGGAACATACATGAACAAGACGGTCATTTGCGTAATGCAGCAGGTCAAAAGATAGACGACCAAGGGGCTGTAATCCCTGATGCAGAAGTAGAAGCAGATGCTGCAGCAGCTCAACCTGAACTAATTCCCAAGCTTCTCTGAGTACACTTGCTGACAACAACCGTCCAGTCCAATTCTACGCCAATAGATCCGCCATTCGCCCTCCAGCTTTTCAGAGAAATGATTTTGGAATCAAGTTCGCCTTCTTCGGACTTGTAGCGCAGAAACCTTACCGTGGGTTACGACTGTGAGAATAGACAGATTATGGTGTGTGAGTGTTGTAGAAAGACAGAGTATGGTCGAAACTAAAGAGGAAGAGAAAAGAGACTAAGTGAGAATCAAAGACTGCAATAGAGAATAAGAGAGATTAATTGAGATTTGTGAGTATTGCTTGAGAGATTTAGTAACCAGAGATTATAAGAGATTTAGAGAGAATAATGGAACTGAGAATGGTGAAGAAAGAGAACTCCTCTTTGCTTAGTTAATTTTGTGTACAAGAGGGGGGCTTTATATCCAAACATAACAAGGTGCCCTAGAGATTAAATTAAGACTTTCTTTTGGGAAGCATTAAACAATAATATCAGGAAGAGGACAAGGACTGTTGCTGCAGCTGGGCGAGATGGGAACAGGTCCTAACAGCCATATTCCTTAAGCTCACATGTGACTCTGTTTGAATTCAAACTGAAACCTTTGGCGTCAACTCCCTCTATTCTTTCTTGGCCGACATAAAGCTCACCCGGGATATGCACATTGGTCTTGATTCATTTGCACAAACTTTGCACCAAAGATTATCTTCAACCATTATTTTGCACATTGATCTTTGGGTGTTTTGAGGCTGACCCGGACTTTGCACTTCATTATCTTTGTTGTTCAAATCTTGTGCAAAATAATCTATTTGTAAGAAGTTTGCACATCATTATTTTTTCTCAATCTTTGCACAAGCGACCTTCACTCTCAATTGGTGCTTCTTCCTTCTTCATTTCAACACTCCCCCTTAATATTGACCATAGGAGATCCTTGGAAAAATTTGGAACCTTAAAGAAGCTCCCTCATTAAAAACCTTAGCCAGAAAACCCATTTGGGACAACGCCAGCTAAGGAAAAGAGTAGAGTTCTTCAAAGCCTAGGGATTAGCCAGTGAGCGTAAGGAACTTTAGATAACTCATGGTGGAGTCCATAGGCTCTGGATCATGGCCTAACTTGTGGTGCAAGCATGAACTCCATCACTTGCACACACCAACAGCTTGGACTCTTCTTAGACTCTGGTTTGTGTCTCCCCCTCTCTTCTGAATACTTGCCATCTTGAAAGGTAAGGATGGACCAGTTCTTTGCACATTGAGTGTCAAGTAAGGTACCTGATACATTATCCCACAGGTGCATCAGTTCTTAGGCAATGCACTGATCACATCATGCTCAATCATATTTTAAGTATAAGAACAATGATGAATGTATTGAAAAGAGTTTAAGGTGCTTCCCTTTCATAAGTATAGTGGGGAGAGAACTCCACTTGAATTCCCACTTGGTATGACAGTACTCATATTATGGAAACTTCATCAACACAAGCTTGAATTTGAGAATAGGAAGTACCAAGCTTGCATGGTTGTACTGGGTTCTAGATGGCTTCTTTGATCCGGTTGGAAAAGAGTGTTGCAAGAGTGAAGTCCACCACTTGCACACTCCACTTTTGATCTTAGGTGAGGCAATGGACGACTTGGAACTTCATAAATGCTCACCATTACCCCTCCTCAAGCTTGATCTAGAGAGTATATGTGAAGGACCAAACTTGGAAGTGAGCAATACTGAAATTGAACCAGGAGCTCAACAGTACCAACACATGCGCTGTAATTCTGGGGAGAGCTCGATCATGAAGTCAGCCAAGACTTGAGACTTGGCCGCTGTACGGTTCTTGTAGGTTATGTCGTGCTCGCTGAGTTCGATGGTCCATTTAGAGAGTCTGCCCGATTTGTTGGTGTTTTGCATGATGGTGCGCAGAGGCTGGATGCTAAGAACTTCGATTGTGTGCGACTGAAAATAGAGACGTAACTTTCTCACAGAAGTAACGACTGCAAGAGCCATTTTCTTGAGAGTTGGGTACCGTGTCTCAGGGTCTGTCATGCGTTTGCTGGTATAGAACATGGGCTTTTGATCGCCCCTATCTTCCTTGATTAGGACGCTTCTCACGGCTGTCGAGGATAAGGCGATGTATAGCGAGAGAATGTCTTCGTTCTCAAGTTTTGAGAGTACGGGAGGCGTGGTCAAATACAGTTTGAGTTGTTGAAATGCTTCCTCGAACCTGTCGTCCCAAATGAACTTCTTATTTCCCCTGAGTAGGTCGTAGAAAGGGATACACTTGTCAGTTGTTCGAGAAATGAAACAATTTAAGGCGACGATCCTTCCGGTTAATCGCTGTACTTCTCGACAGTTCCTCGGGCTAGGAAGATCGAGTATTGCTGATATTTTCTTAGGGTTTGCTTTGATTCCTCGTTGAGTGACAATGTATCCTAAGAACTCTCCTGAGGTAACCACGAAGGTACATTTAGCCGGATTAAGTTTCATGCCGTACTTGTTAAGTGTGCGGAAGCAATCTTGCAAGTGCTTCAGGTGGTTAGTCGCGTGGAGCGACTTAACTAGCATATCGTCGATGTAGACCTCCATTGTTATTCTGAGTTTGTCGGCGAACATCCGGTTCACTAGCCTCTGATACGTTGATCCAGAATTTTTGAGGCTGAAGGGCATCACCTTGTAGCAGTAGGTTCTTCGATCCGTGATAAACGCCGTCTTTTCGCGATCGTCGGATGCATCGCTATCTGATTATAACCGTAAAAGGCGTCCATAAACGTTAACAGCTCATTCCCCACGATAGATTCGACCAACCGGTCAATATGAGGAAGTGGAAAGCTCTCCTTTGGGCACGCTTTGTTCAACTCAGTGAAATCGACACAGACGCACCATTTGCCGCTCTTTTTCCTTACTACCACTGGGTTGGCTAACCATTCCGGGTAATGAACTTCTGTGATGGACCCGGAACCGAGTAGGCGGTCGACTTCTTTGTTTACTGCCTTGGATCGCTCGGGGCCGAGCTTGCGTCGCTTCTGTCGGTTAGGTTTAAAAGTCGGGTCGACGTTCAGCTCGTGAGTGGTGATAGTCGGGTCGATGCCTTTCATGTTAGACATAGTCCAAGCGAAGGTGAATGTGTTCTGCTGGAGAAATGAGGTGATTTTCCGACGCATTTCTTCGGACATATTAGCACCAATGCGTACGATCCTGCTGGGTCTTCATTATCGATTGGTATCTCAAGGACTTCTTCCTTCTATGGGCGTACTTTGTGGACCAACTTCGACGCCGAATTGACGTGGGGAGAAGACCACTGGAGTTTAACCGTTGCAATTAGAAGATCGCGGGCTGCTTGTTGGTCGCCTTGGAGGGTGCGTATCTCGCCGTTGGGCCCTGGGAATTGACGCATTGGCGGTAAGTTGATGATACGGCTCGTATGGAATGCAACCAAGGGGTTCCGAGGATGGCGTTATACAACGCCTTGGTGCCGATCACAGAAAATTTGACCGACCTTGTGACTCCGTTCGCGTATACTGGGAGTCAAATTGTGCCCAGCATTTCCTCGGACGATCCGTTGAACCCGGTCAGGGTTCGGGAAGATGGTTTTACATCGTGAATATCAATCCCCATCTTTTCAAGAGTATTCTAGAAGATTAGGTCGACTGAGCTGTCGATATCTATCATAATCTTGGTTACTTCGCATTCACCGATTTCGAGTTCAACGAGAAGCGGATCATTATGCGGTATGTGAACGCCCAGCGCATCCTCCGGGGAAAAGACGAGTGGCGAATCGCTTTCTGGTTTGAGCGGCCATTTTTGAGAGGTAACCGCATGTCGCCTATAGTCTTTCACGTAACGGACTGAATCGCCGCATGGCGGTGAACCACCCATTATTACGTTTAGGTGTTCCGCCCAGGAGTTCTGTTTCGGGCTGATCAGTTTACAGAGGGCGAAGGTTGCGTCGTTGTTGTCTGCAGTTAGCTCATGGCGAGAACTTCGGTTGCGGAGTTTATGTCGGAGATCTGATGGCTTGGTGCGGTTAAGTTGAATCTTGAGATCATCCGCTTTGGAATTGAGTCGGCTTCGAAGGTTTTAGTCGTCAGGTCGTTCGTTGCATCTGTCGGGTGAATTGCCAGGAGTGCATCGTGCAATTTTTTGCATTCGTGAATATCGTGACCTTTCATCTGATGGTACTCACGGAATTTGTTTAGATCGACGACGTTGGACGTCCCTGCGGTGCTTCGGCCTTCTTGTCGGTATCTTTGTTCTCTGTTGGTTGGGGCCAGTGGTTCCATCCCTTTCTGTGCACGATCAACGCTGACTCCGGTATTTCTTCTTCGTTAACGACGTACACGAAGCCCTTCTTGGCGTTGGTTTTATCGTTGGCCGAGTGTTGTCACGGCTCTTGTCGCGATTCTGACGTTTTTTGCGTCGACTTAGAAGCGTTTTGCCTAGTCATGATTGCTCGAGTGTCTTCTTCCGTCCTGACAAAGTTGTTGGATCGAGCTGTGGTGTCTTGCAGGGAAGTCGTTGGGTTACGGTAGAGGTCATCTCAGAACTTCGAGTGTACGTATATGGTGTTCAACAGGGCGTCTATGACTATGGTGTCTTGAATGTTCACCTTCGACACTACACTTTTGAACCTTTCCATGAAATCGCGGAGTGATTGTCCCGGTGCTTGGGATAACTTCCATAAGTCTGAGTTGGTTGCTCCTTGATTTGTGAACATTATGTAATGTTTTAAGAACGTGGTAGATAGGTCATGAAAGCTGTCGATGGAGTTGTCGGGAAGCCGAGAGAACCAGTTGAGTGCTGGTCCGTCTAGGCTTTCAACAAAGACCTGATAAGAGCCGGCGTCCTTCACAGCGTCAGAGAAATTTGCGTGAGCCAGGGCGATGTAAAAGGCACAGACATGCTCGGCGGGATCCGAGTCTCCTCAGAAAGTTGGTAAGTGGATCTTCTCCGTTGTTCGGAGACATACGTCGCTGATTCTTGTAGAAAAGGGGGTCTGGAGTGTCGCGGCTAAAACTATGTCGATCTGCGCGGCGGAGCTTGTTACGCGGTTTATTTTGGAATTGATGTCCATGAGTGACTGTTTTAGCTCGGCGATTTCTTGGGACGTTTGCAGATCTGAGATGTCGTTTGGCGTGACGGTGCATGGGCGTCGAGCGGCCTCGTTGCTTGTCGTGAGAGATGGGCCCTCAGCCGTGGGTTCCCCCTGCTGGTTGGTATCGGTGTTAAAGAGCCTTCTGCAGATAGTGGTCGGGTTGCTCGCGGGACCAGCCAAGGCAACGGCGATGGCGGCGAGTTACGCGTTAGTGGCTTTCTGAACCTCCTCTTATTGTAAGAGGCGCGCCATGACAGTATCCATGAACTCTGTCACAGTTGGTGTGGCGACGACGGGGGCGGGCTCCGGCCTTTCGTCGGAAGCGGTGGCGTCGTCGGTCATACTTTAACGTTACTTCAAAAAGATCCCCACGGTGGGCACCAACTGTTTGAACCGATTTCGGTCGGTTAGTACTAAAAAGACCTAACTCGTCGATAGGCTGATTTGAAGACGTTTTCTTACTAAACCAGGAAAGATGTTTCCTTTATATATATTGAAAGAGAGTACAACGAAGAGGATGTCGGTGGTCGGCTCAAGAATCCTAATACAACTTGGTAGTTCTCAGATGTAATCCTAACCCTAGTCGTTTTTGGTCCATCCAAAGTCCCCTTTTCCTTTGTCCTCTCGCCTTTCTTTATAGGCTGTTCCCTTTTAGGGTTTCCTAGGTCGAGTCGCTTAATGGACTTTAATTGAATGGGCCGACTGCTCGTTCCGACGAGTAGCCGTCTGTTTACCTGGCCCAGCCGGATCCATGTGATTTGGCGGCTGAAAGGTATCCGAGATGGAGTGCGTGTCCGCTACATGCTTCAAGCCGCGAGCTGAGTCTTCACCAAACGGCTGGGCTTGTCAGGTCAGGCCAGCTATTTCATGGGCCTTGTAAAGGTATGAAATCCACCTCCTACATAGATCATCTTTTGATCTCTCAGTAATGAAGAAGGATGTAGATGAAGAAGAGAGGGAGAAGTGATGGGTAGCGTGAAGTTGAGGTTACCGAAGTGGACAGTGGAGAAACTAAGGAAAGAGAGTGAGAGTGGCTCAGATTTCTTCAACAAGATCACATCTCTTTGTCTCCTCAACATTCAGAGATAGTGCTTGCTTCATATTGAAGGAACGAGATGAAGAAGGTGTTGTCTAAGCACAAGAGGTGATCAATTCTTTTTAGGTTATCCTTTTCTTGTTGTAGACAAACAAACAAAGACACTATCCATTTCTCAAGCCACGTTTCTTGAATATTCTAATTACTAAAATTGCCACTAGGAAAAGAACGTGGTTCAACTTGTGTGTAACAACTTCTAGTCTATTCTTAATATAAAAAATGTCTCCTCTATCTACACAAATTCCCTAGACATTATTTATAAAATAATTTCACACATTTTATTTTTCACAAACATTTTCACCAAAAAAAATGTGATATCACATATATAATTGATAACATGTCTTATGATTAAATATAATATGTACAAACATTAAATGTATTAATTTCAATTTTTGGTAACTTTTGAAAATATTATAATAACTCATAAATTATCAATTAAACAAATTTATTCAAATATGTTAATAAATAATATAATAATAGAAATATTAAATATTTTTGAATTTTTGAAATATTATTTACGTATATTTTATTATTATATTATTTTTATTATTAAATATGATTTTAAAAATTTAATATAATTTAAAAATAATAATAGTAATCATTATATCATTTGTTTTTTTTATATCTACAAATTTTAGAAGTTTTGATTAGTTTTATATTTTGATAATTATATAAAATTTATACCAATTTAATTGTATTTTATACAAGTTAATTAATATATCTTAACAAAATGAAATAAGAGTAAATCTCTCAAATAGACTTTTTAAGTTTTGTTCACAAAAATAGTTCGCAAGAGAAAATAACTAAAATTGTTTTTTTTTTATTTTGATAATTTTAATATTTAACAAAAAATAAAAATTTCACCTACAAAACCCTATCTTATAACTCTAAAATCTAAGTGTAGATTAGTTAACTCAAGTGGTATAAACAGGTCCGGCTCAAACTTTTTGGTGGCCCAGTGCAAAAAAAAAATTTCAGAAGAAATTTATAAAATTTGGACCCTTTTTAATAATTTGTTTTCTGAAATTAGGGCCCTAAAAGACCCCTATATATTTTCAAAAAAATTGTTGGACTCTGTGCTTTTGCTCCATCAACACCCTCTTAGAGCCGGACCTGGGTATAAATGTATATTTACAATTTCTAATTAGTCGCATTCTGACACATCTGTCTATAAATATCCTTCACTAACTTTGCTATATCTTTATCTTTTCAAGTAAACGTTTCTTCCCTCTCCTTTTCATAATGTATCATATTTGATTTAATTTGATTGTTACACTGTTCTTGTTAAGATGTCGGGCTCGAAAATTTTGAAAAGGAACCGTCCTATGGAAGAAGACTACAGATAAACAGCAGAGGAATGTTATAAGATGGGGAAAAAGACAACCAACCTCCTCCAAGCGGAGGAAGAGTTATCCAAAATCAAATTCTCACACATCGATTGGGATAAGCTTAAGGTGAGAGATTAGTCTTAGTCTTGGTCTTTTTAATTTGTTCTTTTTTTAATTGTGTCCTTTTGTATGTTTTTTGTGGATCTAAAACATTTTTTATTGTTAAATCGGTGTTACTCTTTTGCATGCGGATCTATGACTTTAATCTATTTTATGTTTGCTAAGTTTTATTTTCAGAGTTTTTCTTCAGTTTTCTCAAATTTTACAATTCAAAAAGTAAAATTTTGCAAAGTTTATTATCTTACACAAACAAGAAAACAAAGTAATACAAAGTTTTCCCCAGTTTTATTATTGAAAAAGTAAAATTTTCCCAAAGTTTTACTCAGTTTGACAAACAAAAAAATAAAGTAGTAAAAATATTCCTCACGTTTTACATTGAAAAAGTAAAACATTAACAAAGTTTTAAAAATAGAAATAACAAAGTAATACAAAGTTTCCCCAAGTTTTACAATTTAAAAGGTAAACTCTTGCCAAATTTTTACTCAGTTACACAAACATAAAACAAACTAATACAAAGTTTTCCCAAGTTTTAATTGGAAAAGTGAAACTTTGAAAAAGTTTTTCCAAGTTACACGAACTAGAAAAACAAAGTAATGTGAGAAAGTTATCCCAAATTACGCCATTCTTTTCAAACAAAAAGCCAAGTTTTAATAAAGTTTCTTAAGAGACATTATGTTGTTTAGACATTAAGTTTGACATAATATAATAAGACACAAATTTTATCCCTCATTCTTCTCCTTTTTGTCCTTCTTTTCCTTCTTCTCCATCTTCTCCTTGTTGCCTATTTTCAGAACGGGACTCCAAACCTTTGATTTTTTGGGAAGGAGCCTCTTCTTCTTCTTCGTCAGATTTCCTTACCTTTTGAGCTTCTTAACAATCTTTGACAAAGTTTCACTATCCATTATACCATAATCCTTAGTAAATGTCATAACATCATCATGAGCCTTGTCCAAATCAACTTCCAACTCATCATCATCAGAATTGTCTTCACTTTCTTTCTGACTTCGTCCATCATCAACAGCCTTCTCCTTATAAACTTGGAACTCATCATCCTTACCAAATTACTTCTCACTTCCTGAGAAATTTCCAAAACTTTATCTCCAACACTCATCCTTATCGGCTTCACTTCTCTTTCTAGATGTGTTAGTCGGTGTCCAGATAATCAACCTTTTTCAATAATACCTTTCATTTCACTGACCAAGAAAGCTTTCATTTTAACTCATGTCATCTTGAGGCTCCTTCCTCAACTGACATTCAACCCATTTTTATTCAAGCGAGGGAGCCTCAACTTGAGTATTCATGATAGCAGGAGTAAAGGGAGCTTCTACATGAGTTGTAGTGTACTCCATGTTGGACATTTCTTTAAAGCAGATTATTTTTCTTCCTCGTAAATATATTCTTGGTCCAGCGATCAACAAATCCATCATCCTTGTCAGTCAAATTCTAACCACTCTACTTCCCTATGAATCTTCTCAAACTAGTTCTTTTTAGCGGGTGTTTCTTCCTTTATGCTCCCAATACCTTGTGTATACGGAAACACAATTAAAATTAAATAAAGTTAAACATATTGATATTTAATTAACACATAAAGGATATATTACATTAGTTGTGCCAATTTTCTCATTCATTTCTTTGATAGTGAAAGACTTGGTTCAACCGACGCTTTTGAACTTCATCTTGTACATCTGCAGGTAATCAGCCTCTGCATTGTCCACCTTCTCAAGATAATGGTCCCTCAATACTGGAATTGCCTCAAACGGCAAAAGATACAAAATCAACAACGTGATCAACAAAAATTTCCTAAGTTCTACCAAGTTATACTTATATAAATTGGACACTCCGAGAAAATATTTAGGAATACCTCCAAAGGAATACCAAAGCTTGAAATTAAGCAGTTCATTGTTGTAACCCCTCGGGACTTCTCCAATCACCAAGACATATCATCCAAGTTCTTCTGAAATGAAAAATGTCCCCTATGAAATGTTGTGCATATTTCTAGATCATTGACAACTCGTAGGAAAAATATTTCCATAGATGGTACATCTTTTCCAGTTTTTTGGGTCCCACATGACACTGGATAAGAACTATAGAACTACCATCTTTAGATTATCCCTAAAGCTAGGCCCTTTCATAGCTAACAGCTTCTTCTTCATATGATCGAGTGTAATCTTCTTCCATGTTTTAAAATTCTTCTACCCATCCTTTCATAGTTGTTGGGATAAGCATTGCAGTGTAGTCCCGAAATGAGACCCACTTTTTTGAGAGAGTATCGTATAATAATGTCATTGGCAGTGAACCATAACTCATTTTTCTTTCAAACTTTAGTTTTCCGAAGAACAAGCATCCACATGCTCATCCACTTGTGTTGTGCGTTTTTCAAAATCTTTGAACTGTGGGTGCTTGTAGAACTAGTGCAACTATGTCTGATTCAGCTTCTTCTTTAGAACACTTATCCCCTAATCAATGTAATACTTTTATGAAATCTTAATTATTTTCCTATACACGGTTGGAGGAAAGTACATCTTCAGCGATTGCATGGCTCTAGTTTCCTCTTCTGCAACCTGCACTCCATAGAAAAAAAACAACAATCCAACATTTAAAGCTTTTATTAAGTTTTAAACAATCCAACAAATAGTCAAAGTTTTACTAAGTTTTAAACAGTTATACTATCCAAATCAGTTGAATTTTTCCTATCTTCTTCTTGTTCTTCTTTGGATCCAGAGTGCGGATTCCCTCCACTCCAGACAGGTACAAATGCTTATTTTGAATGAACTCTCTGACCCTTTTTTAGTCGTTGTATATTCGATGGCTCCATATTCGCCTTTGACAGTTTTTGGGTTAAATATTGATGTGTTGGATTGGTTCAATTGTTTAGAGAGATTGGTAACAGTCAGTTAGAATATCTGAATGAGAAAACCTTGGGGACTTGGTTGATTTTGAATTTGTCAGCTTTTTAAGTTTAGAAGTGAATCCGAATTTAGCGGGTAGACATAATATTATAGTTGAATAGTCCGGTTGGTCAAATTTTAATTATTTAGGTTTGCCTTGGAATTTTGGTCTTTTACTTTTTTTTACAACTGAAGTACAGATAAACTAAAATAAATATAAGGAAGAGAGCATACGAGATTTTTTTATGGAGGGAAGAATATATCATATTTTAATTCAAATTAATTTGGACAATAAACAACCTCTGACCACCGCCAATAACAAAGAGATCATTATTATATGCGATGATGATGAATGCAAAGATGAAGATATTGAGCCTCCTGGCGAAAAATAGTCTATTTTACAAATGTCTCAAGGTACTATCTCGAAACATATATTTCTTATCCAGATAATTCTAATTTTTTCCAAGATTTAATATTTTGTCTACAATAATCTTCTATTTTTATTCACCCTGCAAAAAAAATCATATGTCAAGAGGTGACTATTCTATTGAAACAGATGGTCTCCTGACAAATGGTCAAGCGGCATCTAACATTTTTTGGGACCTAGCATGGATTTCATTAGAAAAAATGAATTACCAAACAACCACCAAGGAGCGGAGGATTGGATGATGGTTTGGGTTTTTGGGAAGGGGTAATTGCCGTTGAGAATCCTCTTCTGCTTGCAGATAGTGTTATGATTAATGATGATGAAATTAATGTGAATGGAGGAGGTGATATCAAAATGCAAGATTATTTCCCTTCAGTTGATCAAACTGTAAATGCTTACGCTCAAGATATCGGTTCTTCAACAGATTCACCTCCTAATTGTACGATCTTTCCAGTTGGAGTTTATGGGCTCCAACGTAGAAGAGGAGACTCAGGATGATGTCCAAGAGGAGGCATATCCCAAATCCAAGTCGGTTTCTTATGTGCTCAAATAAACATAGAGAAACTCTCTCAAATAAGAGATCAATTATTGTATTTAGGCATCGTATTCACAGAGACTCGATATTTCACACAATAGACTTTAGCTTCAGATTAAGCTAGGATAGATAATAGAAAAGCAGTAAATCAAGTAGCAAGTTTAAGCAGTAAATAATAGGAGTTGTAAAACTAATGGACGATGGGTGCTAGACTTATGGTTCCATTCATATTATTAGAACTATAATCTATAGATGCTAAGGGTTTGATCCTAGAACTTGAATACAATAGCAAGATATCCAGCCCTCGCTATGAGTCTAATTAGATGTCTAAATCTTATATTCCAGCTCTCGCATGCGAATACAAAATTAGTATCGATCGATACTACATAGTGTTGATATGTATTCCTTTAAACAAGAATTAACGATGTAATCGATATGTTCACTAGATTAATTAAACCAGCTCTCGCATGCGCCTAAAAACCTAGCTCAGCAAAATTATTATCATGATTTCAACCCACTCTCGCGGTTGTCAATTATCCTAAGTTTAGGTTTCTAATTAGCTACTCTAGAACACAAGAAATTAGATCAATTATGCGAAGGATCGTATTAAATAACCCTAGAAATTTTATATTTCATAATTTTATCAAACCCCAAGAAAACCCTAAACCTAACAAGTGATCTACTCATACATGATAGATTAAACAAAAATCATAGAATGAATAAATATCGTTAATAATAGCAAAATCAAAGGAGTTCCAATCAATTTCTGAAGGAGATTTTTTCTTCTCTCCAAACCTAAAAGAAAAAACCCTAAAATAACAAAAGCATAGCCTCCACAATTGCTTAGAAAAAATATATATAGGGTTTTGAGTGGGTCAAGGTTCTTCTGTAAAATGGGAAACTTTGGGGAAAAGTTTCAATTCTTGAAACTTCATTAAAATACATCGATTTCTGATTTGAAGAATTTTATATCAACACCCAAGGTGGTCTCATTCGACGCTCTTTGGGCTCTTGAATTCTCGATAGATGTATTGCTCGCGTATCAGACAAACCACTCTTCATTAAAACAGGCATAACCTTTGATCCATGATCATAGTTGACCTCAGACCAGTGACACTGGAAATCTAACTCAAAGATATATATTGTGTTAAAATATGAGCTCAATCGCACCATTGTAAGGAAGCCATCCATAGCTAAACTTCTAACAAATCTACACAGTTCTGCACCTCAAATAACTCCATAATCTCCAAAGTTTTCTAAAACGTGCCTAGACCTTTTATTACACAAAACAACACCAAAAAAAGATTCCAAACACATACAATAGACTTTAAAAGGACTTATACCATGGTCTAAAAGCCGTAAAAACAATGGTATACCAACTCCCCATGACGTATCATTTGCTTGCCCTTAAGCAAAACATATAATGCACCTGTCGAAGAGGTTTGAAAACACAGGGACTCACCAGATCATTAGAATATCACTATCACTTCTACTTTATCGCAACCTAATACGAGGAATTTCCATGTACTCGGCCCCAGATTAGCAACCTTCCATACCACAACTATACCAGACGCTATCTATCACACCCCTCTATGAACCTCATTTCTTAAATATTAAAGGGCAACCTTTATCTTGGAATATCGATCAAATTACACATGGACTCTTACCTCAACAGGTTTCTGAACACAAACATCTTCTCTAGTTCCTTTATTTCCTCTTTCCCTCTTCTCTAAATCTTTTTCTCTTCTTCTTCGATTTTTCTTCTTCTTTTCTTTTCAGCTCTGCAAACTGTAGGTGAACATTGGGTTATAGAAAATTTTCCTACCCCTCGTTTCCAACAATGTGTGATCAGTACTTTGAATTAGAATAATGAGGTCATATGAAATTTTCTTAACCCTCTGCATCTTATGAAATCATCTTAATCTTTTCTTTTTCTAGATGCCAAAAAGAAGAGAGAGGGGAATAGAAACACAAAGACTTTTCCCTTCCACACCTACATGAGGAATCTAATCCAGTGTATACCAAACTTCAAGACAAGAAATTAGAATTGATTACGTTGGAGGTCAGCTTTGGTTCCTTCAGACATTATCAGCAAGTGTGGATGTTACTGACATGTAAATCTAATTTGGCATTTCCATTCAATACAACCTGAAGATCAGCAACTCAAAATGGTGCTAGAATGTGGTATTTTTTCAAGAAAAAATTCATAGTCCACAACTGACTCTATTTTGACTCAATAAAACAACATAACTGATACTAAATACAAAACACAGCATAAGTAATTACTTCTCCAGACTTAAAAATATTTTCCCTAGTGTTATATAGTCCGAGATTGGCAAAGGAAATAAATAAAAAACTGTAAAAATTTACCAAGGAAAATCAATTTATGCATGTTGTATTTGATGAGCTTCGATGAACATTGATCAAGTGTCGCGCGATACTCGGGTGTAGTGGTATCAAGCGAGACCAGCCGGTCGTCAGTTGATACTGTTCCTTATCTCTTCCTTGGATTTCTTTTTACCTGAAATAAATAAACATGAAAAAGTCAGCATAAAACGAAAATTAAATAAAAATTGAAACTTACCTACTAAAGGGTTGCCTCTCACTCAGTGCTTGTTTTTGGTCATAAGTTTGACTTCTCGAGATCAGATGTGGTATAGATGAGAACGAGAACATGCTCCAAAACAAGTCTCAATGTATACTTTATTCAGCTTCAACACACTGCTCGTGAAAGCCTTCATAGACTCTTCTCCTTTGTCTATCATCTCAACAATAAAGAGTGCTCAAACCTTTTCAAAAGATTCTGAGAAGCATCTGTTGTGCACTTTTTATTGTTTTACACCATCGGGGAAGTCATGAATCAATAATAATTGAAGACCGCCCTTGATCCTTTTCTCTTCTTCTTATTCTTCCTCTTTCTGCTCTTTTTCCCATACTTGGCTGTTTCTGTCTCTGCGTACTGAGAAACTCAAAGGGTGTCGAGTGGCACTGAGGTAGTGTTAATCACTCCTGGTACCGAAGAGACCTTTATGACATCATCTTTGAGACCTGTTTTTTCTTAAAAACAGTTGCAAACAGAGGATCATCTACTATCCCAATGTTAAAATCTAAATGCACACTAATGTTGGTTGGAATAGGCAATATAATTTCAGAAATAGCGCATGGAACTACAAACTCACAAGGTCATAATCTTTTTCACTCTTTTGTGAAAACAAGCAATCTCTTCTGCGCAGATAGGTGGTCTCAAATTTACAGGGACAACAATGTGTGAGGCCTTGGACTTGTACATTATCTCCTCATCTGGTTCTAGCTCAATTGGGCAACCTGGTGGTTGCCAAGCAATTGGTATTGATTGATATCAGGTGGGTGTCGGTCGATGCTAGCTTTTGGTGAAGTCTCCTGATCTTTCTTGTAGGGCGCCAATTGCTACCAAGCTTCAATTTTGAGTCATGACCCAAATTTTCAGGTTGTTCTTCATCTTCTAGCTTCAAGACATCTTCGATAGTGATTTCTCTATTTAAATCCAAAATGTCAGGTTGTTCTTCATCTTCTAGCTCCAAGAAATCTTCCATGGGGATTTCTCTATTCGAATCTACGGCAAGATAACAACTTGATATATTGGTGCTCTTAGGGAGTCGACCGACATGGGGAGATTATGTTGATCGACACTAAGATCGGATCACCAATACCAGCTTCATTCACTCTGCTCAGCTATCCAAATTCATGTTTTTCATCTCCATTTCCCCTAATGGGGTCGACCAGCTGTCTTGGAATCAGTTCTTCCCTCTGCATAGCCTCATCTTTCTGTTGAACCTGAATATTTGGCTTCCTGATATGAGTATTCGGGGCTTCAAATTTCCCATTCGGCTTACTGTAGAAAAAATCCAACTTCTTGTTTAAGTCTACATTTGTCTCCTGATGACCCTCTGGAATATATCTTAGCATAGGTTCCATCTGGATTGCTAGATTTTCTGCAGCATCATAGAGAAAGTTGTTGAGGAAGGCGTTCGTGATGTAACTCTAGGCAGTGAGAGATCCTGGTGGCAGCTTCTCGAACCAGCAGGCTGAGTCAGCAGCAAGAGAATACGTGAAGAGTTTGTAGAAGTAGTAGTCTTAGAGACTCCATTTTACTTAATGGTTGACACTTGATATTTGAATGTTTTAAGGTGGTCAATGGGACATTCATGAGAAAGACCATGAAAGGGATGTTGACCGACTAGAACAATATATGCATGATTCAGCTCAACGCCATGAGGAAGACCATGAAAGGGATGTTGGCCGTGTGCTGCCTCTCCAATTACTGCCTGAAAAAACTTTCAGGGATCAAGTGAAAGATATAAGAAGTGATGGTCCAGCAAAAAAAAACAAATGCAACAATGAAACTTATACTAAACCAAGAAATGCAATTATGAATCGAAATAAAACAAACTATGCTTATATGATATTTATTTTTGTTTTTCTTAGTGCAACTCAAATGGAGACAATATGGGATGCTGGTTAACACAAATGGATATGAATATTGGAAGGAAAACGAATAATAATATTTTTGTTTTTGAATTTTTAGTTTAAAGAATGCAATAAACATAAATATTCAAATGATATAAAAATAAGTTTTTTTTTATGAAACCATGAAATGAATGAACTAAAATGGTATGAATAATAACGAGAATGATTTTTTTTCAATTTATGTATGCTTGATATGCAATACAAACAAAATTGGAACAACTTAAATGCAGATTTGTTTTTACTTTTTTTTTTTCTTAAGGAAACTAATGAGTGCAAAAAACTATGCCTATTTTTTTTTTGAATTTATAGTAGATCAAACTATGTAAATTAACCTTCTTTTTTTTCTTTTCTGGTTTTAAAAAAATAATGAACACCAAGAACACAAAACAAATGCACACACAAACTTGAAAAAAGACAGTTTTTATAGACTTTTCAATTTATAGATGCAAGCAAATGCAAAACAAAATATGATGCCCCTCCCGACTCGCCGTAAGGCGACATGGACCAGACCTTATGCCTTCTGGACCCATTCCTCGTTTTGTCGATCGGAGTAACCTTTGGGATTTTACGATTTGGAAACCGCAAGAACTCGTTTTCTCGTATGAAGTTCGGATTTATCGTATAAAGCATCAATGGTTAACTAAACACCTTAAGCTGCCTCCACTATACGAGAAATTTGAACTCTATTCGAAATCAACGTCGTTTCATGAGTGCTCTTTTGATAAATCGTGAAACTCTTAAGTCGAAAAACGGCTCGAGAGGATCTAAAACTTGACTAAAAGCCCGCTCATGAGTTTATACGAAACCAAGCCCAATGATACTATGACGGTATATCTTTTATCGCAGGAGAAGATAAATTTCAAGTTCGGAAGATAAATATCAACTCTCCACGGTAGTGATGAGGATCGCGAAAAAAGGGAATATTCCCAAAACGCGATAAACTCGGACTATGGGCAAACATGGAAAGAGAAACCGACCTAGAAGGCATATAGAAGGGGAGCTAAAGCTAGAGATTTAGAGGACCCGAAGACTTAGACCTAGAAAAACTCTGCTAGCTTAGGAAAACTTAGAATTTAGGCGGCTTGATTTTACTTAGACTTTTTCGTCTTTGCTCGGAGACTGACTTGGCTAGCAAAACTCTGTTTGTCTTGTCTCTCGGGAAACCTTGTATCTTTGTTCTTATCAATTAGTAATACGCCTCTGTGCAAATTACTTTTGATATTCAGTTATCTTTGTCTCTTTCATTTTTGTGTGTTCACGCAGATAATCCGGGATCTATGGGAAAGTTGAGTTGACTTGACTTCCCTTATTTTACGGAAAATCGACAGTGTGAATTTCAGTTCCCACTGTTTGGCGCTAAAAGGGGGGGGATCAGATTCTTTAACACGACTGAGACAAGATATGCCTAATAAAACAAGCGGCGATGTCATCTCCTTCAAGAAAAGAGCAATGACCGACCCGGTTAAACCTCTCAACGATCTCCTTCTCGTCGAGGTGACAATCCAGAATATCGATGTCGTGAGGATATTGGTTAACACCGGAAGCTCGGCCGATATCAACTTCAAAGACACCCTCGAGAGAATGGAAATCAGTCTATCCAAAATTGAGGAAGATCCGAACCCGGGAGTAGGACTCTCTAGGGAAGCTACCATGTCTCTTGGCACAATCAACCTCTCGGTTAAAGCCGATAGCGTGTCAAAACTTGTGGATTTCTTGGTCATCGATCGACCCATGTCTTATAACACAATCACAGGAACCCCGTGGTTGAAGTCGATGCAAGCAGTCCCGTCAACATACCACATGTGCCTCAAATTCCCAACCCCTCGCGGAATCGAGACTATCTGCGGAGATTATAGAATCTCGCGAGTTTGCTTCACCGCGTAATTAAAACGGAAGAACCCAGCAGTTGAGGTTCCGCCTAAAAGAAAAAACAAATTGTTTGCCGTTGACAACGCACCAGAACAAGACGAACCTGAAATCTTTTCGCAGTCACGAGGAGCTGAAGCTTTGGAAGGAAAACGCGAGTCGACCTGTGAGCTCCTTGTCTCGGTATGCTTACGAGAAGCATTCCCAGATCGCTGTGGTGAAATCGGCATGAACGTGAGTAAGTCTCTAAAAATCGTTCTCGTAGCTTGTTTGAACAAGAACTTGTATACGTTCGCGAGGGCCACAGAAGATATGCTAGGGATTGGCATCAACGTCACATGTCACGAGCTCAACGTTGACCCAACTTTAAAGCCTGTCAAAATAAAGAGACAAAAGTTGGGACCAGAATGCGCTGGTGCGGTTAACGACGAGGTCAAAAAACTCCTCAAAGTCGGATCCATAACAGAGGTTAGGTATCCTGACTGGATCGCTAATCCGATCGTCATCAAAAAGAAGAACAGGAATTGGCGAGTATGCATCGATTTCACCGACCTCAATAAGGCATGTCCAAAGGATATCTTCCCATTACCACACATCGATCGATTGGTCGATGCATCTGCAGGGAAAAACTCATGTCCGTTATGGATGCATTCTCCGGGTACAATCAGATCAGGATGAACCTCGACGATAAAGAGAAAATCACATTCATAACCGACCGCGGCACTTACTGCTACAGGGTGATGCCATTCGGTCTCAAGAATGTTGGCGCAACCTATCAACGGCTCGTCAACCATATGTTCTCCAAGCAACTCGGAAAATAGTGGAGCAAGATCACATCACTCACCTCCAAGAATGCTTCGAAAGGCTAGACCTACACAACATGAAACTTAACCCCGCAAAGTGCAGGTTTGCAGTAACATCGGGAGAATTCTTGGGGTAACTCGTCACCTTTTGTGGGATCGAAGCCAAGCCAAAACATATGACTGCGCTGATTGAAATGACATCTCGAAGAACAAAGCGAGAGGTGCAAAGATTAACCGGGAGAGTCGCAGCATACAACCGCTTCATTTCGGGATCAACAGATAAGTGTTTGCCTTTCTACGACACTCTGAAGGGAAACAAGAAATTCGAGTGGACCGGAGAAAGTGAAAATATATTCCAACAGCTGAAACACTACTTGGCCACTCCCCCAGTACTCGCAAAACACGTAGAAGGGAAACCATTGTTCCTATACATTGCAATATCAACCACAGTTGTGAGTGGCGTCCTTATCCAAGAGGAACGCAGCGAGTAAAAGCTTATCTTTTACATGAGAAAAACTTTGCTCGACGCAGAGACACGTTATCCGATGATGGAAAAACTGCCACTGGCGGTCGTAATGTCAGCACGAAAGCTAAGGCCATACTTCCAGTCCATACGATCATAGAGCTCACGTCATCCCCACTGCAGACTATCTTGCATAGCCCCAACCAATCTGGAAGGTTAGCGAGATAGGAAATCAAGCTAAGCGAGTACGACATCGAGTATCGAGCAAAAACTTGCGCAAAATCGCAAGTACTCGTTGATTTCTTAGTACAACCCCTTGCAGGGTGCACAACCAATCAAGAACCCCTGACCTCCACGTCGATGGAGCCTCGTCCAAATAGGGCTCCGGAATTGGGATCCGACTCATGTCACCAACATGGGAAGTGTTGGAACAGTCATTCCGACTAATCTTCCACGCCTCAAACAATGAAGCCAAGTACGAAGCCCTGTTGCAAATTACGATTGGCTCGTGGCTTAAGAATACGCAACATTTACGCCTACAGCGATTCCCAACTTGCGGCAAGCCAATACAGAGGGGAATGCGAAGCGAGGGACGAAGAATGAATGCTTACGTGAAACTCGTTTGAAACTTAGCTCAAAATTTCGATCAATTTGCTCTCACTCGGGTCCATCGCGCCGAAAATGCCCAGGCCGACGCCCAAGCCGCCTTGGCATCCAGTGCAGATCTAGGTTTAGGCAAGGTGATTCCCGTAGAATTCATAGAACATCCTAGCATCGGACCACTTGTCGTCAAAAACTTAATCGATTCACGCGACACCGACAAAGTCGATGTCCAAGCCACACAAGAATCCGGGCAGTCAGAGTTTAGATTCGACAAACCTTGGACAGAGACAATCCTTGCATATATCACCGACGGGAAACTCCAGCAGAAAATTGGGCAGCTCAAAAGGTTAAAACCCAAGTCGCGCGATACGTCTTGGTTGTTGGAGAACTCTACAATTAGAGATTTGCTGGGCCGCTCATGACCTGCGTAGAAGTAGGGAAAGCACAGAAGATAATGGAAGATGTCCACTCTGGATCCTGCGGGAATCACTCCCGTGAAAGGTCCCTCGCAGTCAAAATCAAACGCCACGGACACTATTGGCCAACGATGATCAAAGATTGCGAGAACTTTGCGCGGAAAAGCGAAAGGTGCCAGAGTCACGCCTCTACTGTCCATCAACCGGCAGAGGTACTCTCATCGATGCCGGCACCATATTTATTCATGCGATGGTCACTGGACATAGTCAGACCCATGCATAGGTAAAACAAAAAACGCTTATTGCTGGTCTTGACGGATGCTTTTCTCAAAATGGGTCGAGGCATACTCCTACACAAGCATTAAAGACGCCTAGGTCGAAATCATCGTATGGAGAAAAATTGTTTGCAGACATGTAGTCCCATATGAAATCGTAGCGGACAATAGGTCTCAGTTTATTTCGACCAAATTCGAGGCCTTTTGCGAAAAGTGGAAGATACGACTGACGAAATCAACCCCTAGATAACCGCAATGCAACAGCCAAGCCGAATCTACTAACAAGACCATCCTTGATGCACTTAAAAAATGTTTGGTAGCCAAAAAGGGAAGATGAGCCGAAGAACTAGAAGGATTCTTATGATCGCATCGCACGACTCCAAGACGAGCAACGTGAGAAACTTCATTCGCCCTCGTATACAGAGCATAATGCATGATCCCAGGGGAAGTCAAATTTCCCAAAGTACGCAAAATATTTCTCCTGGAACGAGAAGAGTCAAACAATCTGATTCTACTCGACGAGCTCATTCTAATAAACGAGCGTCAGGACCCTTATATGAATTTAAAACTATCAGCAGGCGGCCGCAAAATACTACAATGCCAACGTACGCAGCTGCAGATTCAAAGAAGGCGACTTAGTCCTCCGAAAAGTTTTCCAGAACACGCTACGCGAAACGCTGGAAAACTCAGAGTAAACTGGGAAGGACCATACAAAGTCATAAAAGTTGTCCGACCAGGCTCATACGAAATCGCAAATATGCAGGACATCAAAATTCCGAGAACTTGGAATGCGATGCACCTCGAGAATATTATCACTAAGCAACACTTGGAACGGAACTATGAGACGGCTTTATCCTTGAAGATAGTACGTAGGCAATTTGTCGCAAGATGAGCTCACCTGTCTCACCTCATTAAAAGGGGGGGGGGAGTGGATACGTATACTTATACTCATATACTCCCAAAAATTTAAAATATCTGCTCCTAGACTCAGTATTTTTGAAACTTTTAAAATAACAAGGCATAAAGCCTCCCAAAATCCGTCTATCATCAGAACACTCCATCTCCAAACTCGATTCGCTTAAAAACGACGTAAAAATTCAACCTTCGACACAACAAGACGTCGCTAATGCTCGAAGGACTCCATTTTTCGTCGAAGTAGTCACCGTACCCCCAAAAACCGTGATTAGACCTAGGTCTTGCCCTAAACCCATGACACATGTCTCCAACATCTCTAGAGATGGTATCAAACAACAGGATATGAGATCCCAAAATTTGTTTCCTGGCTAATGTTTGAGTGTCTTAAGAAATCCCGCAAGTTTATGCATTGCGGAAAACTCTAGAAACAAATCATGAATATAGCAGTTCACCTAGAGTTAGATTATGAGACGACAACTCGTAGTCTTACCTCTACACCCATATAAATGCTCAATAAACTCTTACAAACATGAGACAAAGTTCATTTAAAAGTCTCAGAAGCAACGAGGATTTAAAGCCACAAGCAGCCAGTCCCAAGATAAAAACACGGTCACACTTGGCCGGAGCAAAACATGAACAATAACATAAAAAGAAACAAACATGAGACAAAGTTCATTTAAAAGTCTCAGAAGCAACGAGGATTTAAAGCCACAAGCAGCCAGTCCCAAGATAAAAACACGGTCACACTTGGCCGGAGCAAAACATGAACAATAACATAAAAAGAAACAAAGTCTAACACGAGACTGCAAACTCAATCATCCTCTGCACGTGGAGCCTCACCTTCACCAAACACCCCTTCCGGGTTTGGAACCGCGTCGTCCCCACCTTCGTTGGCTATGGGATCCTGACCCTCAGTGTCACCCAAGCAATGGGGAAGAATGCACTCGGACTTCAGGCCCGATGATCAGATCGAAGTATCCGTCCCCATCCACTAACTTCGCTCTACAAGCAGAAAGCTTGGCGTCTTCGGCTCGTGGAGACAGAGGCGCTTCACCGTTAAACAACCAGATCTCACTCATCCCTCTCTCGACGCCTGCCAAGGCAAGTCCCTGACGTGGACGACCGCCAAGGAATCGAGGGAATCAGCGATCCTTGGCCTCTTCGGTCGCACAAACCAAAGATTCCTCCCCACTCTTGAACCTACACCTTAGCCGGCACAACTCCTAGGATTTGGCCGTCTTCGCTTCTTTTGCCTTAAGGAAAGAACTCGCCCGCAAGTATCGTGCTCGAAACTTGCAAGTTGGGGGATAATTGTTGGAGTCAAAACCGGTTATCTCGAAATCAACTTCTAAAAATGGTGTTTCCATACGAAAGCTCTCTCGGCACAATCCCGAAAAAAGTTCCTGAGCAAAAGACTCAAGAGAAATGTAGCATGAAGCCAAACAAGCAGTCCAACTCGCCGAACGGGCGAGTTGGATCAACCACACCGTCCAACTCGCCCGTTTGGCGAATTGGACCCGTCCAACTCACCGAACGTGTGAGTTGGACCGAAAGCACCGTCCAACTCGCCCGATTTGGCGAGTAGGATAAACCCCTCCCAACTCGCCGTAAGGCGACATGGACCAGACCTTATGCCTTTCGGACCCATTCCTCGTTTCGTCTCTATCAGAGTAACCGTTGGAATTTTACGATTTGGAAATCGCAAGAACTTGTTTTCTCGTATGAAGTTCAGATTTATCATATAAAAGCGGCAACGGTTAACTAAACACCTTAATCTGCCTCCACTATACGAGAAATTTGAACTCTATTTGAAGTCAACGTCGTTTCATGAGTGCTATTTTGATAAATCGTGAAAACGCTTAAGTTGAAAAACGGCCCGAGAGGGTCTAAACGCGGCTAAAAACGTGGTCGCGAGTTTATACGAAACCAAGTCCAATGATACTATGAAGGTTTATCTTTTCTTGCAGGATAAGATAAATGCCAAGTTCGGAAGATAAATGTCAACTCTCCACGGTAATGATGAGGATCGAGAAGAAAAGGAATATTCTGGAAATGCGATAAACTCGGCCTATGGGCGAAAATGGAAAGAAAAACCGACCTAGAAGGCATATACAAAGAGAGCTAAAGCTAGAGACCTAAAGGACCCCGAAGACTTAGACCTAGAAAAACTCTGATAGCTTAGGAAAACTTAGAATTTATGCGGCTTGATTTTACTTAATTTTTTTTCGTCTTTGCTGTGAGATTAATTTGGCTAGCGAAACTGTGTCTGTCTTGTCTCTTGGAAAACCTTGTAATTTTGTTCTTATCAATCAATAATATATCTCTGTGCAATTTACTTTCGATATTCTATTATCTTTGTCTTTAGAAAGTCGAGCTGACTTGACTTCTTTTTTTTTTACGAAAATTCTAGTGTGAATTTTAGTTCCCACACAAATCTATAACTTTCGTATCAATCACTCGAAAACCATGTAATATTTTTGTTAACTTTAGTTAACTTTTAAAAATTTATCAATTTTCAAAATCTACCAAATTTTCAAAATTAATGAATCCCACATAAATTCTTGTTTAAATAACCTCTTAAGAGATCACTTTTTTTTTCTTTTTTTGTAAAAGGAATATAGCAATGATGCCTATCCCCAAGGTTGGAGAATATAAAACAATAAACTTTTTTTGTGAGTGCCCAATATAACCTAAAACCCATGAATGAATATTATCATTCCAAATTATCATTCCAAATTATCATCTTCTTCTTTCTATAGCTTCTTCTCCGACGCTAATTCTTTCGATTGATTTTTTATTCTAGTTCCCTGTCTCTAACCATGAGAGCGATCTATCTACTCCGAAAATTCTCCGCGAAGCCTCCTTCTCGGCTTCATAGAAACCTCTTGCTCTCCACCCTTTCCATGGATTTACCTCCAGATTTGGCGCGAACCACCTTAATTCGTCCCTTCTCCAACCATCCTGGCAAATCCAACAACACCTATAGGTTGATTCCTCGCCAATCGAATCTGTTACCAAATTGGATTTCCGAGAAAACGAAGAGTATCAGCGTTTCATTGAGAGAATTCTCAACATCAGTGGAAACAGACCAGACTTTCGACGGAGCGGAGATCACCGGCATTGACAGATCTGAAGGTGAAATTGTACAAGTTCTTGGTGGGAAAGTTAGAGAAGAGAGCGAGGCTGAGAAGGAAGCGTGGAGGATTCTGGAAGACGCCGTCGTTAGATATTGTGGTTCTCCGGTTGGGACGGTGGCGGCCAACGACCCCGGAGATAAGTTGCCTTTGAATTATGATCAAGTGTTTATAAGAGACTTTGTGCCTTCTGCTTTGGCTTTTTTGCTTAAAGGAGAAGGAGAGATTGTCAGGAACTTTCTCCTCCATACATTACAGCTTCAGGTAATAATGTATCATAATGTGAATGTTTACATTGATGTTCTGCAAGAGACATAAGCTGCATAGTGATTATATGGTTTCTATCACTAATAGCTAGTTGAATTTCTGTAGTTATTAATCCCATTTGTTAGAAAATGCGAAACGGTTGTTGATTTCTGATGCTGTTCGGTTTGTGTATATGAGAGCTGGGAGAAAACCGTAGACTGTTACAGTCCTGGACAAGGCTTGATGCCTGCCAGTTTCAAAGTCAGAACCGTGGCACTTGATGAGAACACTACCGAAGAGGTTCTCGATCCAGATTTTGGTGAATCTGCTATTGGCCGTGTTGCTCCTGTGGATTCTGGTTAGTAGATTCTCTCTTTGGTTATAATAGTGATAGAAACCAAATGCGATTGACTATTCTTTGTGAGTATCACTGTGATAGCTATGCGCGGATTTGCTGATTGTTTCTTTCATCCTGTATAGGTTTGTGGTGGATTATTCTCTTAAGGGCATATGGGAAGCTAACAGGAGACTTCTCATTACAAGAGAGGATTGATGTTCAGACAGGGATAAAACTCATCATGAACTTGTGTTTAGCAGACGGATTTGATATGTTTCCTACACTTCTTGTCACCGATGGTTCTTGTATGATTGATCGTCGAATGGGTATCCATGGCCATCCCCTCGAAATCCAAGTACGTTCGGCACTATAATTATTTGTCTTATTGTCTCTTTAAAGCGTTGTTTGTAAGACCTAACCATGATTTGTCTTCGTCGGATGCATCGCAGTCGTTATTCTACTCAGCGCTCAGATGCTCCCGTGAGATGCTTTCTGTTAATGACAGCTCCAATAATCTTGTAAGAGCCATTAACAACAGATTAAGTGCTTTGTCCTTTCATATCAGAGAATACTACTGGGTGGACATAAAGAAGATCAATGAGATATATCGTTACAAGACAGAAGAGTATTCAACTGATGCTACTAACAAGTTCAACATCTATCCTGAGCAAATTCCTCCCTGGCTCATGGACTGGATTCCCGAGCAAGGCGGGTATCTCCTCGGGAACCTACAGCCCGCGCACATGGATTTCAGATTCTTCACCCTTGGGAACTTTTGGTCTGTTGTTTCCTCCTTGAGTACACCGAAGCAGAATGAAGCTATACTGAACTTAATTGAAGCTAAATGGGACGACATTATTGGAAATATGCCTCTTAAGATTTGTTACCCTGCGCTGGAGTATGATGATTGGCGTATAATCACAGGAAGCGACCCAAAGAATACGTGAGTGTCGCTTACGCTTTACTTTCTCCTCCGTGTACCCTATTGTAGACAATATAATGTGTTTGCCTTTAACTTTTTCGGTCGAACCAACCCTGAAAACGCTTATTAAACTTTTTAGGCCTTGGTCGTATCACAACAGTGGATCTTGGCCAACGCTTCTTTGGCAGGTACACAGATATTTGTTAGAAACCTAAGAGTAGTAATAACGCGTTGAGGATTTCTGGTGCCTAATAGGCTTTTATATGTTTTTCTTGACAGTTCACATTAGCATGTATGAAGATGGGTAGACCAGAGCTAGCTGAGAAAGCTCTTGCATTGGCGGAGAAGAGACTTATGGCAGATCGTTGGCCAGAGTATTACGACACCAGATCTGGCAAATTCATTGGGAAGCAGTCTCGGCTTTACCAGACATGGACAGTCGCTGGATTCTTGACTTCTAAACTCCTCTTGGCCAATCCTGAGATGGCGTCCAAGTTATTTTGGGAAGAAGATTACGAGCTTCTTGATATATGTGTATGTGGTCTCAGCAAATCTGGCCGGAAAAAATGCTCTCGAGTCGCTGCCAAGACTCAGATTCTTGTCCGATGAGTGCAAAACAGTCTCTCTTGGCTTCTCTCAGCGTTTCAGTCGCAAGAACTCTTTTAGACTAAGATCTTACAGGAATTTAATATTTACAGAACATGACTGTCACAAATAATATTTGATTATCTATCTGTTTGTATATATATATATATATATATACACTAGAAATTCTATATTGTATAAGTTTATAATATTTGAACTGTAATATTTTATTAGTTTATATAATTATCATTTAAGAAAACTTTTTAAAATTTAGTTGTTTTAATTAAAATAATAGATCTTATTATATAAAGTTAATCTTTAAAGCAGCTATTTAACATTATTATGACATATATACAAAAAAAAATGAAGACGTTGAGTTTCAAAGAAATACACTTTCAAGAAGTATATATATAACTTTTGAAAAATTAGGCAGAAATTTTGTAATGAAAAAGTTTTCAAAATTTCTTTCCGAATTACATTATACTAATACTGATGTCATAAAATTATATTTTATGATCAAAATAAATTCTTATCATATTGTGGCATGCATTACCGTCTTGGTCACCTAGTCGCTACAATAATACAAATAATCATTGAGAGTTCACATGGTCAATCAATGAAAAATCAATATATGTCATTTTATTATATAAAATGTGTTTTCGAGAAACTAATCATAAGACTATCGCCAACCAAAATTGATAAAAAATCACCAAAATTTTTGGAACGAATCTAAGGTGATATTTGTGGATCTATACATCCACCATATAGACCATTCTACTACTTTATGGTATTAATCGATGCATCAAGTAGATGGTCACATGTTTGTTTGTTATCATCTCGAAATATGGCATTCGCGAGATTTCTAACTTAGATAATCAAACTAAGAGAAAAAATTCTCTGATTATCCAATTAAAATAGTTAGATTAGATAATGTTGGTGAATTCACCCTACAAGCATTTAATAATTATTATATGATATCATGGATTGAAGTAAAGCATTATGTTGCTCATGTTCATACACAATTCACTTTGGCAAAATCATGAACTAAACGATTGCAATTGATTACAAGACCATTAGTCATGAGATCATAACTTCCAACCTCTGTTTAGGACATGCCATTTTGCATGCAGAAACATGGTTCCTTTATTGTTGAATGAAATGGTTCCAGAAAAACTGAAGAAGAAGAGTCCCCAGCAGTTCACGATTTCACTACCTAAAAATGTCCCCATGAATGATGATGACTGTGATGTTTACACTCTGAAGTACATAGAGTGTAAGGCGATTGGCTGCGGTTTTAAGGGACTTACTGACCTGTTAATTCCCACACTACGTATTAAGTTAGTTGCAGAGATCTATGATGAGGTTTCAGATATGTAGTTTATTTCATGTTTTAGATTTGTGGTTGCCAATATATATTGTTTTGTGAAACTGTGAACGTATCTTTATTTTCCTGTCTAATGCTTAAATGTTAATGTACTTTGAATGAGCTCTTGTAAAACATAGACTCATTGTGAGCTGCAGAGTTAATATATCTTCATGTCTAATGCTTAAACTATGAACGTAACTTGAAAGGCATTGTCTAACCAGAAACATGTAAAACAGAGACTCACTGGAAACAAGTGAAACAAAGAAATTGTCTAACCAGAAATAGGATAAACAAAGACACATAATCTAAGCAAGAGACATTGTCTAACGAAAAATAAGTTAAACAGAGACACATTGTCTAAGCAACATGACATGTTTTACAATTGTGACCAACATGATTACAAATTGAACATTTATGCTTCTTTCTTGGACGTTTCTTATTTTTACCTTTCTCAAACCAAGACTTCATTCTTGAATTCTTGGGTCTGTCCGATGGTTGGCGAATCACAAGAGGCAAACAAATGATCCCTGCAACATTATCAGGTACTGATGTATCAAAATTATCAGATATTGATGTACTAGGTCGAGTCAAGTTGTATATATCACCACGGAAATGAGCTCGTGCCCACTTATGTACATCTGCTTTCTGCAAATAGCCATGCAAAGTCGGGTGCAATGCTTTGATCTCATCGAATATGGTCTCAAAATCTGAAATCCTGAATGAATTAACTGCTTTTTTAACCAAACCAAACAACTCTCGACCTCTAAACTTTAACAAGATATTCTTATACAAGTGGTAAGTGCAAACTCCATGGCTGGCAGTTGGATATACCTCGGCAATTGCATTGTCGATTGATTTGTGTATATCAGAAATAATAGCAAGTCTTTCATCATCTGGTATTACACAGTTGAGTTGTCTGAAAAACCACTTCCATGATTCATTGTTTAATGTATCGTCTATTGCAAATGCAATTGGAAATATCAGAAAGTTGCCATCTTGTGATGACGCAACCAGTAGATTCCCTTTGTACTTTCCTTGCAAGAATGTGCCATCGACCACAATCACTTTCCTCATGAATGGAACCCCTTGATGCTAGCACCAAATGCAATAAAAGATACTTGAATATGTCAGTAGAATCTACTACAAGGCAAGTGAACGTCCCATGATTTGCTTCTCTAATCATGTGTAGATACACATGTAAATCATGGTAGCCACTTGACATGCGGTGTTTTATTGTCCTAGCAGGGTATAAATATCATAAACAATTAACTATCAAATTAACATTAATCTTAACACAAAAATAATACTCTTGCCAAGAGAGATCATGTATAGTACTTAGGGATCAAATCCACAGAGAGCAATGACACACAATAGAATTCTTATTTCTAAAGACTAAGCTAGGTAAATATATATATATATCAGTGGTGAAAGATTAATTGAGGAAATATTTCTTATCAAGAAGTAGGGATGCAATATGGAAAATGCTAATAATGAAAATATTGAGATATTCTAATAATGCATATATGGAAATATTCTAATAAACTAGCTAGATGCAAATGTAAATATCCTAGAGCTAGGGTTTCGAGCCTAATGTATTATAGAGAATAGGAAGCACATAAATGTAAATATTCTAGAATTCAAATATTAATTGTTCTGACCCTTTTAACTCCAACTCTCGTATGTGAGCAAAAGGAAAGACCATCGATCGACGACTAAGACCGGATGTAGATCGACAGTGAAATCAGAAGGAAGTGTGAACAAGATTTTATAAGTCCACCAGACTTATTAGACCAGCTCTCGCATGCGCCTAAAAACATAGTTCAATAGAGTCTATTCTGGCACAGAACCTACTCTCGTAGTCGTCCATGTCCTACATTCGAGATCCTAGTTAGCTACTATAGAATGCAAGCATGAAGCACAACTCAATTAATGGATATTAACTTAACCTAGAAATCCTACTTTGGGCTAATACATGATTGCTATCATTCAACCCTAAATCTAGTTGGTGACTACTCAAACATAATCAAAGAAAGAAAAATAGTTTGAATATAATGCATAGATAAAATACTGGAGTTCCAATACAAATCTCCCTAAAGAGTTATGAATCTTGTCCCCTAAAAACCTAAAACTATAGATAGAATAAATCTTTGTAAGTCTCTCGCCTAAAAATGATGGCATAAATAGGGTTTTAAGCCATCCAAGGGTATTCTCGTTGTTTGTCTCAAATTTGGGCTTTCAATTAGCTGTCTACGAATTGGACGTCGATTGGTGGCAAGTGTGCAACATCGTTCGACTTTGGTTTTTTAACATCGGTCTACTCCAAGGTTATGTCACTGATCGACGACAGTCTTACACTTCGACTCCTCAAATGGTCAGCTACAGATTCTTCTCCTCTAAATGCTCCAAAAGCTCCAAGTATCTCAATATATCTCCAAAACGTTCATGGACCTGTAAATACTCTAGAACATATCTTAGACACACATAATGGACCCTATATAAAGCCTATAACATGGCCTAAAATTGGTTATAACAACTCTCCCAGACTTAACGTTTTGCTTGTCCTCAAGCAAACTAAGCATGTGAAAGAGGTTTTGAAAAGTGGAGACTCACATAATGTCTAAGTATAATTGTCACCCTATTTTGTTGCACCCACATCTTATCAAGCCAATCACAGAAAAACTTTATATACTCAATCTTAGTATAACAACCAAATCCATTTTGCCAACAACTTAGCAAATACTAGTCTGATTCACCCCTCTATTCATTTCATTTCTTTGCATAAAATAAAAGTGTAGGCTTTACCTTGGGAGTATCGATCAAAGGACACATAGAATCTTACGTCTGCAAGTATCTGAACAACTAGGCACAAAGTCTTCTTTGAATCCTTTCTTCCCCCTTTTCTCTCTGAATCTTTTTAGATCTCAGATTTAATGGACGATGATGCTCATAAAGTCCATCTTGCCATCTCATTTCCGATTTTCTTCTTCTTTTTAGTTTTTTTTTTCTTTTTTTTTCTCTTTGGCTTTTGGGAAAGTTGTAGGCGAATTGTGGGGTTATCGGTAATGTACCTACCCCTCGCTTCCAACAATGTGTGATCGTTCCTCCGAATTAGAATAGTGGGGGTCATCGGTAATGTACCTACCCCTCTGCATCTCGGAAAGTCATCTCAATCTTTTAAGCTTTTAGGTAAATGCTGAAGAGAAGAGAGAATGGAATCAAATGTGCATTGACTTGTAGCTACAGACTTGCAGAAGGAATAAGATCTTGTGTATACCAAGCCCCAAAGCAAGCAAATAATGTCAGGATTAGTGTTGGAAATCAACTTTGGTTCCTTCAAACCTTCTAAGCAAGTGTGATATAGTGGCAAGATGATCCACTTTGGTATCTCCAGTAATCTCTGCAAACAACCTTCTAAGAATGGTGCTAAAGTGTGGTTAATCAATAATATACTTGATCATAATCCCCTTCTTGACTCAATAAAACTTTTGTAAAAAACTTGTATATATAGTAATTAAAGCTCAAAATAAATCAAATAGCATTAGCGAACCTCCCCCAGACTTAAATTACATTGTCCCTAGTGTAATCCGTCCCGGATTGGTTAGGAAAAGTAAATCATAAGTAAATAGCTTAAGTAGACAACTCGTTACCTCTCTCTGTAAGAGTGTGTCGATCGATGGTAGGCGTAAGGGGTCGATCGATGGTCGCAATCCATTCTCGACTGATGGTGCCTCTATGGTGGACTCAAACAGTCTACAAAACAAAGTAAAACTAAAATAAATAGTAGTATGAGTAAAAACGAAATAAAGACTTACTAAACAATGGGTTGCCTCCAACTCAGCGCTTGGTTATAGTCTTAAGATCAACGTTGTGAACTCTCTGACTCGTATGGAGGTGTATCAACACTCGGAAAACAAATGTCTACATCTTCTTTGCTGTTCTGAAACCATGTACCAATGAAGCTCCTCCATTGAATGCATTCTCCTTTATAGGTACTCAATACTGCGCTGTAGCATTCTAAGTCTGGCAGTTGTAGTCTCTGATATATCCTCCAATTGCTGAGAAATATCGTCCTTCATCTGGCTATGAGAAAAAGCAATCTCATCCAACCTATCTTCCAATTGTATTTCTGCTGCGGTCTTATGTCCGTTGGATTTAGTGACGACCGATGGGCTGATGTTCCCGTTGATTGATGCCAGAGTTTCTGCCCCAATCGCACGCTGTCTCTGAACAATATCCAAATCTTGCTTCATCCCTTGCGTTCTGCAGCTGAATCTAGTTCGGACTCTGCTTCTTGGTCAGTATCGATCGATGGCGTATGGTTAACGTTGATTGATAACGTATGGTTACCGTCAATTGATGTCAATTTCCCGAGTCGATGGGAAATTTGATAAATACCAAACTCTTCCATAGCAATACCACGGTACTCGATCATCTTTTCTTCTTTGTAATCTTTGTCTTACTCGAGGTAGGTTAGGTTGTAACCACCAACTGCGTGGCAGTTTTTGATTGGTTCTTGAGTATGGTTGTCGATAGATAGCGAAGGGTGGATGTCGACCAATTGTTGAACTCAAAACGTGTTAATCGATTGTTGAACTGCAAACGTGTCAATCGATTGTCTGGGCTGGGTATCGATCGATGCTCCATCTTCTGACTCTTAATTGAACTCATAATCGCAGAAGAATATGGCCACAAGTTCTGCATGATCGCGCAATTCAATTAGAGTAGCCTTGCTTTTATTCTTGACAGGTTCATAGAAAATATTTTGATCAATTAGAGATAGATACAACCTGTTTAATTTCATATCACAGATAGCTCCCAGGGTAGCCATGAAGGCTCTCCCAAGTAGTAATGAAGAGTTCCAATCTATCTTGATGTCCATCACGTGGACGTTTACTGGGACTAGGGTGTTGTAAATCTTTACTTGAACATCTTTTACCATCCCTCCTGAGTTCAATTTTGAACAGTCTACAAATGTGAAAGAATCATTGGAAGGTTCCACTTTCAGGTTCAACTCCTCTGCCATATTTTTGGCATAATGCTCACTGATGATCCAATATCACAGAGGGCATTGAGGTATTCGTTACCCTTGATGAAGCATGGAACCACGAATTTCCCAGGATCACTTTTCTTCTTCAGACAAGTTTTTTGTTTCATCTTTTCTCTGAGATGATTGAACATGATCTCTATATCCTTGTTTGTCTCCCTTGTTTTCCTGAAAAACATCCACAAACCGTGAGTCTAATAAACTATATCAAAAGGAGTATCTAAAGGAATTTCGAAAACTCTTTTGATAAAGCTATCCATTTCTTTTTCATTGACTTCTTTGTGTTGATGTTTAGGGATCTTTTGCTTCTTCTTGGAGTGTCCTTCATCTTCTTTATAAAAATCCATAGCTTCAGACGTGTCAGTATTCTGTTCTGAAACCATCATGGTTGGACGAACAATCGAATTCGGATTGATGCTTGGCAGTCGAACCAGCTTTCTCATATGTTGATCAATGCTCAGGTCACATTGTCGATCGATACGTCTATCTCTCTCAGTCGTTTTTCTCGTGCAGGTGTCGATCGATGTTAGTCAATTCACAAGGAGCTACTGATACTGCAAGAATCGTCTTCGATCAATGCTCATTGCTTGGTGTCGATCGACACCAATGGAAACTGCCGAATGACATGGAACTTTCCACACGAAAATGTCTTTCTTGGAGCTTTTCCCTCTTAACTTCCTGCCAAAAATCATCATCAATCAATGCATTGACGTGGTACTTATGTCCAGCCTCTATTTTCTCCTTGATCAGGCTCTCATCCCTCGTAATGGATTCACTTGTTTGCAGCACCTGATTCTCTAGCTTCTTCACATGGATGTTGAGATTTTCGAACTTGGTGTTGAGGTTGAGGTACAACCCATCTATTTTCCCATTGAAATCCATAGTCATCTTCTGCTTTCCCTCAAAAACTCTGTCAACCATTGCTTCGATCTTTCTCTCTTGAGTTTCTGGAGGAGGATTTTGGTAGTAAGAAGATTCATAAGTTTTGTTGTTGTTGAAGGGTTTTCGCTGTGAACCCTGATTAAAGTTACTCCTTTGACTATTCTCATAGGAACTCCCGTTGATACCTGGATTCCCTTATCTGTGGAAACCATTCATCAATGTAGTTCACATCCTCTTCTTCAATCTCAACATCTCCAGATTCTATTGCTTCTACTTCTGCAAAAGTGACATGCTTCCTGAAGAATTTTTGAACACTATCCAGTTTTGCCTTGACCTGTTCATTATGATCCTTGCTCAAAGCTGTAATTGATTTCTTCCTTTCAAAGTCTGTGTTCTTGGTGCTGCTGCTGGATGCCAGATTCTCAATTAACCTTGTAGCTTCTTCAGGATTCCCAGTGCTGAAATTTCCTTCACTAGATGTGTCCAAAGCCATCTGATACTGTAATCCAATACCTCTAAAGAAAGTGCTGAGAAGTTGTACTTCGTTGAACCTGTGATGTGGACAATCTCTTTGGTATGATTTGAATCTGATCCAGGAGTTTCTGAAAGAATCTGAAGGATCTTGTGAAAAAGCAGCAATCTTGCTCTTCAGGTCTTCTGCTCTTGTGTCATCAAAGAAATTACGCACGAAAGCGTTATTGTTCACACTCTCGTGCTATTCCACTACTATAGCTCTTAATATTACAAGCCAACCTGGTGTAGAGATCAATAGATAACCTATCAATCTTATGACTATTAGTTTGACATTAAAAACATGAAATCCCTAAACCTAACAAGATGATTACTCAAGCATGGAAGCAATAACACAAATCATAGTCTGAATAAATACTAGATATATAAATCAATATAAAACCAAAGGAATTCCAATCTATCTTTGAAGTAGAATTGATCTTCTCTCCAAAACTAAGACAATGAATAAAATAAGGCTTAGCCGTCAATAATGGCTTAGAAAACTATATAAATTAGGTCTAAACTCGTCAAGGGGTATTCTAGTCAATCGTGGTGGCTTATGGGCTTAAGTCGATCATAAAACAAGTCGGGCCTGTCTTCTGGGATGACCGTCGATCGACCCCAAGCTTGGACCGTCGACCGACACTCATTCATCTTCTCGACATCTTCCTCTCGCGAGGCAGACAGACCACTCTTCAGTAAATTGGGCATAACTTTAGATCTAACCGTCAGATGGATCTCAAACCGGTGACATTGGAAATATAACTCAAAGCTTTATCTTTTTAAAAAAATATGAGCTCAATCTCACCGTGGAAAGATCTCCATCCGTAGATAAATTTCTGGCGCATCTGCGTAATTCTCCATCTCAAAAAGCTCTAAAATCACCAAAGTACTCCAGAACGTACATGAACCTGAAAGGACTCTAATACAACTCTAAAAACATATAATAGACTCTAAATAGGACTGATATCATGGCCTAAAAGTGGTAAATATCAGACCCTATCAACTCCCCCAGACTTAACCTTTTGCTTGTCTTTAAGTAAACAAAGCCTGTGAAAGAGGTTTTGAAAAGCGGAGACTCACATAATGTCTAAGTATAACTATCACTCTACTTTGTTGCAACCACATCCTATCAATACAATCACAGAGAAACTTTATATACCCTATCCTAGTATAGCAACCAAATCCATTCTACCAACAACTTATCAAATACTGGTCTGACTCACCCTTCTACTGATTTCATTTCTTTACATAAAATAAAATTGCAGGCTTTACTTTGGGAGTATCGACGAAAGGACACATGGACTCTTACCCATGCAATTCTGGAAAACCAGACACAAAGTCTTCTCTGATCCTTTTCTTCCATGTTTTCTCTCTTCTCTGAATCTTTAATCTCAAACTTAATGAACAATGATATTGATACGGTCCATCTTGCCATCTTATTTTCGATCTTCTTCTTCTTTTTCTCTTTTTTTTTCTTTTTATTTTTGAGCAAAGTTGTAGGTGAATAGTGGGATCATCGGTAATGTACATACCCCTCGCTTCCAACAATGTGTGATCGTTCCTCCAAATTAGAATAATGGTGTGACAACCCGTCCTGTGGACCTCACTATCCCATAGACCTCAGGTTCACAGCGCTGCAGCGCACTGACCCCAAGTCCTCCATTATGAGTTCTCATTAACTCCATAATTAGGTTGTTGGTGAGACTCGAACCCAGGTCCTCACCCTTTAACAGCACTCCCACATGACAAGCTGTCACCTAACCCCTCCCATGTGCAGTCCGCGGACCCTGGCTCACAGAGGGTTAGGGTCGGTGCGCTGCAGCGCTGTGAGCCAGGGTCCACGGGACAGGTTGTCACAAATGGGGTCATCGGTAATGTACCTACCCCTCTGCATCTCGGGAACTCATCTCAATCTTTTAGGTAGAGGCTAAAGAGAGAGAGAGAGAAGGGAACTAATGGTGCAATGACTTGTACCAACAGACTTGCAGAAGGAATTCGATCTAGTGTAGACCAAGCCCCAAAGCAAGCAAATAATGTCAGGATTAGTGTTGGAAATCAGCTTTGGCTCCTTCAAACATTCTAAGCAAGTGTGATATAGCGACAGGATGATCCACTTTGGTACATCTAGTAATATTTGCAAACCACCTTCTAAGAATGGTGCTAACGTGTGGTTAGTCAATAATAAATCTTGATCATAGCCCCATTCTTGACTCAATAAAATGTTTTGAAAAACTTATATATATATATATATAGTAGATAAGACTAAAAATAAATAGACAGCATTAGCGAGCCTCCTCAGACTTAAATTACATTGTCCCTAGTGTAATTCGTCTTGGATTGGTTAGAAAAAATCAAATCATAAGTAAATATTTTAAGAGAAAAACTCGATACCAGACTCTGAAAAGGAGTATCGATCGATGTCACGATGTTGATGTCGACCCATGACCATGGTCGATCGATGTTGATTCTTCAAAATCGATTGATGGTACACCTGTAAGTTTCTACTCCTTTTTTTAGTTTGAATAAGTATAGAAAATAAAACTCAACAATAGAACACAATATCAGTAAACCTCCCCCAGACTTTAATAACACTATCACCATTGTATACAGTCTGAGATTGGTGAAGAAAATAAATCATAGTGATCAAATTTAACAAGAAAAACTATATACCGGCTTGCTGATGGAGACCGTCGATCGACACAGTTAAGTGGCGAGTGATCGATACTAGGGTTACTCCTTCGATCGAAAGTGATCAAGTGTCAGTTGATGCTCTGTCAGACTCTTTTCCTCGTTTTTTCTTTTCTTTTTTTAGCTGAAATAAAGAAAAAACGGAAAGAATCAGTAATAAACGAAAGTAAGACAAAATTTAACACTTACTAAACAGTGGGTTGTCTCCCACTAAGCGCTTGTTTATAGTCTTTAGCTTGACGTTTTGGATTTTTGATTTAGTTCTGATAAGATTGGGGAACTTGCTCCAGAACAGCTCTTAGTGTCCCTCTTCCTCATTTTGTTGTTGCTGTTAATAAAAGCTCTTGCAGAAGCTTCCCCTTTATATTTCAGCTCTGGATTACATAGCACCCTGACCTGGGTAAAAGGTTGCAGACTTCCTTGGCAGCAAATCATATACTCAAGACTTCCGTCGTAACATCGCGAAGGAACCGGTGACAAGAAATCTGCATCTACCTTCTTTTTCTTTTTCTTCTTCCTATCCTTCCCCCAGACTTAGGCTTTTGAATAACAGGTTGCTTTAAAATATGGAGAGTGTCGATTGACGCTATTAGGCGAGTGTCGATCGACGCTGATGCTGGTTTTGTGGTTTCACGGTTTGAATCAGATGCAGGTGCTGGATTTCAGACGGCTCTATCCATGAAATAAACCCCTCACTTCTGGTCTTTCCCACAATATAGTAGAAGAAATTGTCATCAACATTAGTAAGGGACATCTTATTCTTCTTGAGATCACAAATTGCCCCAACTGTAGCCATAAAGACTCTTCCAAAGAGAAGAGAAGATTCTCGACCTGATTTAGTTCCCAAAACATGAAAGTCCACAGGGAAAGTGCATCCACCTATCTCTACTTTAACATTCTTGATCATGCCTTCTGAGTTTACCCAGGAGTTATCCACGAAGGCGAAAATATCTTGAGAAGGTTCCACCTTTAATCCTAATTGTTCGGCAGTGTCCTTGGCCATGATGCTGACTGCAGATCCAGTATCACAGAGGGCGTATGGGAAATTGGTGTCATGTATACAGCATGGAATCAAAAACTTCCCAGAATCTTGTTGCTTCTTCAGTGTCTTCTTGGATCTACGGCTGACCATATTAAACAACAACTCAATGTCCTTATCTGTCTCCTTGCTCTCTTTGAAGAAATTACCAAGTCTGCACTGGTGATATGCATCCTCGAAATACATATCCTTAGGAACTCACTTCACTCTCTTTTGAAATCCACCAAGTTCAGCCTTGTTAGCTTCTCTCCTGAGGTGTTTGGGAACATAGGGTTCTCTAGATTTCACTCTCTTCTTTGCACTTTTTTCTTTCGATGTCTGCTCGTCAATGACAAATTCATGTTCGTCCAGCTGGTGTCGATCGATATATGGTGTGTACCGTCGATCGACACTGTCAATGAAAGAGGTTTCAGCTGGGATCAATTGACCTTGTTCTGGTGCATCTACATCCTGCTGATTAGTGTTCACTGTTGGCCTTTCTGATAAGCGGTGTGCATCAGTGCTTGCTATGGGCGGGTGTCGATCGATGTTCGGCTTCTGTTGTCGATCGTTGGTCGCCCGTTTATGTCGATCGACATTGTTCTGTTGATGTCGAATGACGACGTTCGTGTTTATCACAGTACGGGCTGGAAGGATGCGGGTGTCTGGTGGTGAAGTCTGAATTCTCCCCGTTCCTACTCTTCAATGGTGTTGATCGATGCTCAGCTGATGGTGTCGATCGACACCAGTGCGAGCTGCCAAAGCACATAGAACTTTCGACTAGAAAAGCACCTTCTTCCGGATTCTCATGCTCGATTACTTCCCAAAGTTATTATCTAAGATGCCATCAACCTGATGCCTCTTGCTCTCCTCAGCTTTCTCTTTAACCAGAGCTTCTTGCTTCTTCACAGCTTCTGCTGTCTGAAAAACATGGGTGTTACCATCATGACATGGGCGTCAAAAGCTTCAAATTTTCCATTAAGCTCTTTGTGGATAAAATCGAACCTCATATTTAAGTATGCACTGTTTTCTGCTGAATTTCTATGACTCGTTCCATCATAGATTCTATCCTCTGAATATGGCCTTGAAAACTGATTTCATTTATATGATTCTCGTCCTCTTCTGCAGCATGTTTCACCAACGAGACTTCATGTACATAATCAGTTTTTGCCTCGACCCCAACGATCTTATCATTATTAATAACACCTGATTGCATCCACTGAGTATCCATATTCATGATACTGTTGCTAGACACAAAGTTCAGAATCAGTCTCTTGGCTTCCTCTGGAGTCCAGGTCTTAAATTTCCCTTCGCTTACATGATCCATAATCATATGATACTGCACATCAATACATTTTCAGAAGAATCCCAGCAGTTGAACCTACGTGAAACCATGATGTGGACAATCTTTTTTGTATCCCATAAATCTGTCCCAAGAGCTTCTAAACCATCTGTAGGTCCCTGAGAGAATGTTAAAATATTATCGCATAGCTCTTTGGTCTTTGCAACATCAAAAAAATTAGCCAAAAATGCAGTTTTGACATCATCCTAGGTAGTGATAGATCCTGGTAGTAGAAGTTTAAGCCAAACAACTGCATTCCCAGAGAGATAATACTTGAATAACTTGCAGAGGAGATAGTCTCTAATTCTTTTATGCTTTGGGATGCTAGACAAAAAATCCTCTAGTGTTTCAATGTGGTCCATGGGATCTTCATGGGGAAGGCCATGAAAGGGGTGCTTGCGCACATGAGAAAAGTATGCAGGTTTTATATGGCTGTCGACCCCTGGATTTCTTGAGGTCAAATTGCAGACCTTAACATAGACTTGAGTAGGCCTGATCAACTCTGCTATCGATCGATGCTTCTAATTTCTGACATGTTGCATTACACAGATGACCCTCAGGGTCATGAAGGCCTTCATTCCCATCCCTAGTCGGAATTAGTGTCGCAGCCATCTCTACTCGCCGGTTACTGTCGGTCGATGGTATAGTAGAAGTGTCTATCGATCTTCGTCCAAGAGTGGTGTCGATAGACGGAGAAGTGTTGTTGTCAATCGATGCTAGATATTTCTCTTTGCGGATGGTGCGTTCAATAGATGTTAGGTCTGAGAAAAGTAAGTTTTTTTCCTTGTTACTCGTGGTACTGCTTTGCATTCACCAGAAAGACAAGAATTTTTTTATATAAGTAACTAAAACATAAAATAAAAACCTAGACTAAACCTATTAGTCAAGTCTAATGGCGATCCTTGCTCCCCGGCAATGATGTCAAATTTGACAGGAGGGTTTGTATGTATTTCAATGCAAACTCTATCAAATTAATCCTACGAACTACTCTTGCCAACAGCGGTCAAAATCGTAGTACTTAGGGATCGAATCCACAGGGAGCGTGGGCACACAATAAACTGTAGATGTTTAGATTAAACTAGGCAAATAGTTTCTTAAAGAAGTAATAGTAGACAAGTAAGTAGGTGATTGGTTTGATTAAAATAAGATGAAATAGCTATGTCTAGGGATTTATCAATCAATGAATTCAAAACACAGATCAAGGATGCTAAGGGTTTTATAGATCAAATTTTAGAACTCGGATTCAATAAGCAAGTAATCCAGCTCTCGCATGCAATTACAAATCAGATGCCTAAGTTTTATGTTTCAGCTCTCGCATGCAAACAAGGATCGAGCGTCGATCAATACCAATGTTTTAGGTATCAATCGATGCTACCTCAGACAAGAATTAACACACATATCGATAATGTTCAACTAGATCCTAGACCAACTCTCGTATGCGCGTAGATATCTAATCCACACGGGGCTCGGGTTCCGTTAATTAATTGCACTCTCATGCTTCTCAATTATCCTAGTATTATAGGTTCAAGTAATCAGTCACACCCTTGTGCTATTCCACTACTCTAGATCCTAGTATTCCAAGCCACCCTGGTGTAGAGAACTATAGATAACCTAGCAATCCTATGACTATCATTTTAACATTAAGAACATAAAATCCCTAAATCTAACAAGATGATTACTCAAACATGGAAGCAATAACACAAATCATAGTCTGAATAAATACTAGATATATATATCAATATAAAACCAAGGGAGTTCTAATCTATCTCTGAAGGATAATTGATCTTCTCTCCAAAACTAAGACAATGAATAAAATAAAGCTTAGCCGTCAACAATGGCTTAGAAAACTATATAAATTAGCTTTAAACTCGCCCAGGGGTAGTCTTGTAAATTTTGGTGGCTTCTGTGCGTAAGCCGGCCATAAAAAAGTCGGGCCTGTCTTCTGGGATCACCGTCGATCGACACCAAGCCTGGTCGGTCGGTCGACACTCACTGATCTTCTCGACAGCTTCCTCTCACGAGGCACACAGACCACTCTTCAGTAAATTGAGCATAACTTTAGATTAACTGTCACATGGAGATAAAACCGATGGAATTAGAAAGCTAACTTAAATCTCTATCTTGTGTCAACATATGAGCTCAATTGCGCCGTGGGAAGATCTCCATCCATAGATAAATTTCTAATGCATCTGCGCAGTTCTGCATCCACTATATCATCCGTGCGATCATGTCTTGCATCCATTATAATGCATCTGCGCAGTTCTGCATCCACTGCATCCAATTGCGCCGTGGGAAGATCTACAATTGCGCCGTGGGAAGATCTGGCACATGTCTTGAAGAGTTTTTCATACTTAATGATGAAAAGACCCTTTTCCTTCCAATCTACTCTATAAATGGGATGTCCCTTTCGTTGGATTTCCTCATTAATCTTTTCCCAATTTGTTTTATGCGCTTCTCATTTATAATTTCGTTGGTTCCTCCTTCTCGTCCTTCGGTTCCGAGCCACAGAAGTTATGTGGCCATATGGTGGGCGGAGATCTGATCCATGGTCCGACTATCCCACCTTGCGCTACTAATTTGAAATATTATATGGCGGATGTTGATGTTGTGCCAGCATCATCTCATCCTTCGGCGGTGCGAGTCTTAGAGGATTCGCCGAGGGCCGTCATCTCGCCTGGTACTGGTTCGTCTCCAGTCCTTCCTTGATGCCCTCATGGTTCTGAGGGGTGCTTGGGAAGGGGATATAGTGGTTGAGGCTGGTCATTGGGCGAAGAGACTGCGGTTTTCCGAAGTGACTGGCTTTGGGGGTGTCGTTCAATTATCGGACAAACATCCATTTGCTTAGTTACATGGATTATTGCTCCAATCTTGTTCTCAAGCTTACTCTGACAAACAGTCTGATGCCTTAGGTAGCGAATCTGGTTGAGGGAGAAGCTTTCATGGATTTTTCAAAGGCACTCATTTTGGTAAAGTCGCTTTTATCTTTTGTCGTATCTGATTTTTCTTCTTTTTTTTATTTGTGATGGATCTCTTGTCTTTCTGACGTCTCTCTCATTGGTTCTGGTTGCCGCTCAGGTGAACAGGTTTATCATAATTTATGATCGTTGAGCACACTCCATGGCTGTTACGGAGGGCAAACTTTTGAGGAAGGCTTTTCCGTTGAGCGGAATGCCAACCTCGCGGTGATGGAAGTCGGGCTTCTCTGTGTGGAAGGGCAAGCCAATGTGCTTTATTAATAGGGATCCTTACATTTTTCCAAGGAGACCGAGGCACTTCTTCAGGACGGAGTTGGCCTTCTGTCGAGGAGGGTCCAGGAGCTTTCCAAGGAGAAGGATAGGCTTGGTCGAAAAAAAGTTCGAGTTGGAGGAGCGACATGTTTCTGAGATTGCTAGTCTTCGTGAGACTCATTCGGCGGAGGTCCGGTTCAACATCCAGTTGGCGCTCGAGGAGGCAACCTCTGGGTGGGTGGCACACTTGGCGAGGATTCAGAAAACGTTTTCCATCATATGTAATTTATGACCCGTGATATAATGCGACCACGTTGTGTGTGCGTACAATTTTCTTACGAAATATAAGGAAGTTCCAAGGGGGCGCGTCCCAACAGATTTTATGGATTGCCTAAGGAGGACTCTGAGACAGTAATCATAGCGACTTGCTGCAGTGACAAAAGTGAATGTGTCGGATGATGAATATGCCGTCTCTACAGTTTCTAAAGATCTACCCATTGACTGCGTCGATTCCTAGTCATGGGTGCACGTCTCGGCTGGTCCTCAACTTGTTTTGTTTGGATTTTGTCGATATTGGTTGCAGTGTGGGATTGATTTTAGTCCTTCTGGGTGGACCTCGAGCTTCAGTCATGCCCGCATGAGCATGGATCGGTCGTGGTTCTTTGTGTTAAATGTTGAGGTATCTGCATCCTAAATTTCAGCGGGGCTGTTCAGGGCGATAAATCAAGGTATATGTGCCATGAATATTACTATGCCGGCCTCGGAATAGAGTTGGATCATCGGGTGAGGTTTGGTAGTTGGGAAGCTTCTTTCCTGGGTGTAGTTTAGGTGTCATGTGTTTTTATATTACTCCTTAGGAGTGCCGCTTGTCTTTTTTAAACTGTATAGACTCCCTGTTTGGTTTTATAAAGCTGTGTTGGCTCGTCGCTTGCTCATAGTGAGGTGTGAGACTTCCTATGTTATGGCTAGGTGCTTAATTGGATTCGATTGGGCCACTACGCTCAGATAGCGCAAAGGTGTTGGGTGATCAGTTCGACGCTTCCATGGTGAATGAAAATTTGTGCGGGAAAGACTCGACTTAAATGTTGTTTCAGTTAGGCTACTATGTCCTAACTTAGTTTGAGGTTACACGTGGGAGCCCATATTCCATTCCCTTGCATGGGAACTGGGGCTCCATTCTCGCTTGGCCGGGGTAGCCGGAGCTCTGCTCCTTTCGAAGAAGCCGAGATTACATTCCCACAGAAAAATGGTTTTGAAAGTTTCAGTTGTGCTTCGTGAGAAGCTGCCTGCATACTCCAACAGGGGGATCAAGCTGTCTGTAGATTTTTTTTTGAACGAGGAAGAAATCTGACAAATGAAAAACATTTTTTGGAAAGAAAAATAAATGCGACCATTGAAATTCTCTTTCGAAAAAACAAAGAAATCTGATGAGTGAACAACATTTTTTTCAAAGACGGGACGAATGAAAATTTTTTTTTTAAAGAGGAAGAAATCTAAAGAGTGAAAAGCATTTTTTAGAGAGTATGGGAAGTGGAAATCGGTACGCTTCTCTCGTATTTTGGGTGCTCGTACTGTAGTGATGAGGACATTCAACCTGAACAAGAACCAGACCTCACATTCAAGACATAATCACCAAGATGTCCCAATCAGAAGCTGCCTATGACTAGACAAAATGATAAGATACTTCAAACATAAGTTTAATGAGAGCATGATGCTTGCCAACTGAGGTTTAGCCAACTGGTGAACAAGCTGATCAAGAACCAACCTTGAATAATGATGGACCATCAGAGAAGACTAAGCTAACAAGTGAAGATCTTTGGCAATTCATTCCGGACCAAACCCACAACAACTTGTTGGTCATCAGCATAGAAGATCAGTACGTCTAGCATGATTCAAGGACTAATCAAACCGATCATAAAGGTAAGAAGGTAAACATTTAAATTCCTATTTCTAACCGTTTGATTTGTTTTGCAGCTTTGGTCCTTTTATTTGAATTTTATCCCAAACTTTCTTAGTTGGTTTGCACGCCTATTAGTGTTTTATTTTGGTCCAAAACTTTGTATTTTTTTGCTTCAAAGACTCTCGAAGGCACCACCGCATTGGACGTCTATATAAATCCCCTATAAGCAGTTTGTACTTTTTACGCATGATATAAAACTTAAACATTTTCCTAGTGAAGACCCTAAGATCTCTATTTTTTGGTTCCCTTATCTAATTCCATAAACCTCAGTCCTACATAACATATATCATTCGGCAATAACCTGGAATCTCATCCAAGTATAACCGATTGCAATTCCACCAAAACCTGACCGCCCATGATCCAATCCGACAACACGGTTAGGATCTAGGATCGATCGGCTCAATCATAAGTATGGCTGATAGGCCAAGGACCATCTTACATGTAATTGCCAACTGCCTTCTTGGGCGAATGGGTGCAACTTGTTCCATTGTCATCCCATCTACCGCCCCCTTGCAGACCCATTTTGGGCTTCTAAGAAAGTGTGATATAGTGGCAAGATGATCCACTTTGGTATCTCCAGTAATCTCTGCAAACAACCTTCTAAGAATGGTGCTAAAGTGTGGTTAATCAATAATATACTTGATCATAATCCCCTTCTTGACTCAATAAAACTTTTGTAAAAAACTTGTATATATAGTAATTAAAGCTCAAAATAAATCAAATAGCATTAGCGAACCTCCCCCAGACTTAAATTACATTGTCCCTAGTGTAATCCGTCCCGGATTGGTTAGGAAAAGTAAATCATAAGTAAATAGCTTAAGTAGACAACTCGTTACCCCTCTCTGTAAGAGTGTGTCGATCGATGGTAGGCGTAAGGGGTCGATCGATGGTCGCAATCCATTCTCGACTGATGGTGCCTCTATGGTGGACTCAAACAGTCTACAAAACAAAGTAAAACTAAAATAAATAGTAGTATGAGTAAAAACGAAATAAAGACTTACTAAACAATGGGTTGCCTCCAACTCAGCGCTTGGTTATAGTCTTAAGATCAACGTTGTGAACTCTCTGACTCGTATGGAGGTGTATCAACACTCGGAAAACAAATGTCTACATCTTCTTTGCTGTTCTGAAACCATGTACCAATGAAGCTCCTCCATTGAATGCATTCTCCTTTATAGGTACTCAATACTGCGCTGTAGCATTCTAAGTCTGGCAGTTGTAGTCTCTGATATATCCTCCAATTGCTGAGAAATATCGTCCTTCATCTGGCTATGAGAAAAAGCAATCTCATCCAACCTATCTTCCAATTGTATTTCTGCTGCGGTCTTATGTCCGTTGGATTTAGTGACGACCGATGGGCTGATGTTCCCGTTGATTGATGCCAGAGTTTCTGCCCCAATCGCACGCTGTCTCTGAACAATATCCAAATCTTGCTTCATCCCTTGCGTTCTGCAGCTGAATCTAGTTCGGACTCTGCTTCTTGGTCAGTATCGATCGATGGCGTATGGTTAACGTTGATTGATAACGTATGGTTACCGTCAATTGATGTCAATTTCCCGAGTCGATGGGAAATTTGATAAATACCAAACTCTTCCATAGCAATACCACGGTACTCGATCATCTTTTCTTCTTTGTAATCTTTGTCTTACTCGAGGTAGGTTAGGTTGTAACCACCAACTGCGTGGCAGTTTTTGATTGGTTCTTGAGTATGGTTGTCGATAGATAGCGAAGGGTGGATGTCGACCAATTGTTGAACTCAAAACGTGTTAATCGATTGTTGAACTGCAAACGTGTCAATCGATTGTCTGGGCTGGGTATCGATCAATGCTCCATCTTCTGACTCTTAATTGAACTCATAATCGCAGAAGAATATGGCCACAAGTTCTGCATGATCACGCAATTCAATTAGAGTAGCCTTGCTTTTATTCTTGACAGGTTCATAGAAAATATTTTGATCAATTAGAGATAGATACAACCTGTTTAATTTCATATCGCAGATAGCTCCCAGGGTAGCCATGAAGGCTCTCCCAAGTAGTAATGAAGAGTTCCAATCTATCTTGATGTCCATCACGTGGACGTTTACTGGGACTAGGGTGTTGTAAATCTCTACTTGAACATCTTTTACCATCCCTCCTGAGTTCAATTTTGAACGGTCTACAAATGTGAAAGAATCATTGGAAGGTTCCACTTTCAGGTTCAACTCCTCTGCCATATTTTTGGCATAATGCTCACTGATGATCCAATATCACAGAGGGCATTGAGGTATTCGTTGCCCTTGATGAAGCATGGAACCACGAATTTCCCAGGATCACTTTTCTTCTTCAGACAAGTTTTTTGTTTCATCTTTTCTCTGAGATGATTGAACATGATCTCTATATCCTTGTTTGTCTCCCTTGTTTTCCTGAAAAACATCCACAACCCGTGAGTCTAATAAACTATATCAAAAGGAGTATCTAAAGGAATTTCGAAAACTCTTTTGATAAAGCTATCCATTTCTTTTTCATTGACTTCTTTGTGTTGATGTTTAGGGATCTTTTGCTTCTTCTTGGAGTGTCCTTCATCTTCTTTATAAAAATCCATAGCTTCAGACGTGTCAGTATTCTGTTCTGAAACCATCATGGTTGGACGAACAATCGAATTCGGATTGATGCTTGGCAGTCGAACCAGCTTTCTCATATGTTGATCAATGCTCAGGTCACATTGTCGATCGATACGTATATCTCTCTCAGTCGTTTTTCTCGTGCAGGTGTCGATCGATGTTAGTCAATTCACACGGAGCTACTGATACTGCAAGAATCGTCTTCGATCAATGCTCATTGCTTGGTGTCGATCGACACCAATGGAAACTGCCGAATGACATGGAACTTTCCACACGAAAATGTCTTTCTTGGAGCTTTTCCCTCTTAACTTCCTGCCAAAAATCATCATCAATCAATGCATTGACGTGGTACTTATGTCCAGCCTCTATTTTCTCCTTGATCAGGCTCTCATCCCTCGTAATGGATTCACTTGTTTGCAGCACCTGATTCTCTAGCTTCTTCACATGGATGTTGAGATTTTCGAACTTGGTGTTGAGGTTGAGGTACAACCCATCTATTTTCCCATTGAAATCCATAGTCATCTTCTGCTTTCCCTCAAAAACTCTGTCAACCATTGCTTCGATCTTTCTCTCTTGAGTTTCTGGAGGAGGATTTTGGTAGTAAGAAGATTCATAAGTTTTGTTGTTGTTGAAGGGTTTTCGCTGTGAACCCTGATTAAAGTTACTCCTTTGACTATTCTCATAGGAACTCCCGTTGATACCTGGATTCCCTTATCTGTGGAAACCATTCATCAATGTAGTTCACATCCTCTTCTTCAATCTCAACATCTCCAGATTCTATTGCTTCTACTTCTGCAAAAGTGACATGCTTCCTGAAGAATTTTTGAACACTATCCAGTTTTGCCTTGACCTGTTCATTATGATCCTTGCTCAAAGCTGTAATTGATTTCTTCCTTTCAAAGTCTGTGTTCTTGGTGCTGCTGCTGGATGCCAGATTCTCAATTAACCTTGTAGCTTCTTCAGGATTCCCAGTGCTGAAATTTCCTTCACTAGATGTGTCCAAAGCCATCTGATACTGTAATCCAATACCTCTAAAGAAAGTGCTGAGAAGTTGTACTTCGTTGAACCTGTGATGTGGACAATCTCTTTGGTATGATTTGAATCTGATCCAGGAGTTTCTGAAAGAATCTGAAGGATCTTGTGAAAAAGCAGCAATCTTGCTCTTCAGGTCTTCTGCTCTTGTGTCATCAAAGAAATTACGCACGAAAGCGTTATTGTTCACACTCTCGTGCTATTCCACTACTATAGCTCTTAATATTACAAGCCAACCTGGTGTAGAGATCAATAGATAACCTATCAATCTTATGACTATTAGTTTGACATTAAAAACATGAAATCCCTAAACCTAACAAGATGATTACTCAAGCATGGAAGCAATAACACAAATCATAGTCTGAATAAATACTAGATATATAAATCAATATAAAACCAAAGGAATTCCAATCTATCTTTGAAGTAGAATTGATCTTCTCTCCAAAACTAAGACAATGAATAAAATAAGGCTTAGCCGTCAATAATGGCTTAGAAAACTATATAAATTAGGTCTAAACTCGTCAAGGGGTATTCTAGTCAATCGTGGTGGCTTATGGGCTTAAGTCGATCATAAAACAAGTCGGGCCTGTCTTCTGGGATGACCGTCGATCGACCCCAAGCTTGGACCGTCGACCGACACTCATTCATCTTCTCGACATCTTCCTCTCGCGAGGCAGACAGACCACTCTTCAGTAAATTGGGCATAACTTTAGATCTAACCGTCAGATGGATCTCAAACCGGTGACATTGGAAATATAACTCAAAGCTTTATCTTTTTTAAAAATATGAGCTCAATCTCACCGTGGAAAGATCTCCATCCGTAGATAAATTTCTGGCGCATCTGCGTAATTCTCCATCTCAAAAAGCTCTAAAATCACCAAAGTACTCCAGAACGTACATGAACCTGAAAGGACTCTAATACAACTCTAAAAACATATAATAGACTCTAAATAGGACTGATATCATGGCCTAAAAGTGGTAAATATCAGACCCTATCAATTCCCCCAGACTTAACCTTTTGCTTGTCTTTAAGTAAACAAAGCCTGTGAAAGAGGTTTTGAAAAGCGGAGACTCACATAATGTCTAAGTATAACTATCACTCTACTTTGTTGCAACCACATCATATCAATACAATCACAGAGAAACTTTATATACCCTATCCTAGTATAGCAACCAAATCCATTCTACCAACAACTTATCAAATACTGGTCTGACTCACCCTTCTACTGATTTCATTTCTTTACATAAAATAAAATTGCAGGCTTTACTTTGGGAGTATCGACGAAAGGACACATGGACTCTTACCCATGCAATTCTGGAAAACCAGACACAAAGTCTTCTCTGATCCTTTTCTTCCATGTTTTCTCTCTTCTCTGAATCTTTAATCTCAAACTTAATGAACAATGATATTGATACGGTCCATCTTGCCATCTTATTTTCGATCTTTTTCTTCTTTTTCTCTTTTTTTTTTCTTTTTATTTTTGAGCAAAGTTGTAGGTGAATAGTGGGATCATCGGTAATGTACATACCCCTCGCTTCCAACAATGTGTGATCGTTCCTCCAAATTAGAATAATGGTGTGACAACCCGTCCTGTGGACCTCACTATCCCATAGACCTCAGGTTTACAGCGCTGCAGCGCACTGACCCCAAGCCCTCCATTATGAGTTCTCATTAACTCCATAATTAGGTTGTTGGTGAGACTCGAACCCAGGTCCTCACCCTTTAACAGCACTCCCACATGACAAGCTGTCACCTAACCCCTCCCATGTGCAGTCCGCGGACCCTGGCTCACAGAGGGTTAGGATCGGTGCGCTGCAGCGCTGTGAGCCAGGGTCCACGGGACAGGTTGTCACAAATGGGGTCATCGGTAATGTACCTACCCCTCTGCATCTCGGGAACTCATCTCAATCTTTTAGGTAGAGGCTAAAGAGAGAGAGAGAGAAGGGAACTAATGGTGCAATGACTTGTACCAACAGACTTGCAGAAGGAATTCGATCTAGTGTAGACCAAGCCCCAAAGCAAGCAAATAATGTCAGGATTAGTGTTGGAAATCAGCTTTGGCTCCTTCAAACATTCTAAGCAAGTGTGATATAGCGACAGGATGATCCACTTTGGTACATCTAGTAATATTTGCAAACCACCTTCTAAGAATGGTGCTAACGTGTGGTTAGTCAATAATAAATCTTGATCATAGCCCCATTCTTGACTCAATAAAATGTTTTGAAAAACTTATATATATATATATAGTAAATAAGACTAAAAATAAATAGACAGCATTAGCGAGCCTCCCTCAGACTTAAATTACATTGTCCCTAGTGTAATTCATCCTGGATTGGTTAGAAAAAATCAAATCATAAGTAAATATTTTAAGAGAAAAACTCGATACCAGACTCTGAAAAGGAGTATCGATCGATGTCACGATGTTGATGTCGACCCATGACCATGGTCGATCGATGTTGATTCTTCAAAATCGATTGATGGTACACCTGTAAGTTTCTACTCCTTTTTTAGTTTGAATAAGTATAGAAAATAAAACTCAACAATAGAACACAATATCAGTAAACCTCCCCCAGACTTTAATAACACTATCACCATTGTATACAGTCTGAGATTGGTGAAGAAAATAAATCATAGTGATCAAATTTAACAAGAAAAACTATATACCGGCTTGCTGATGGAGACCGTCGATCGACACAGTTAAGTGGCGAGTGATCGATACTAGGGTTACTCCTTCGATCGAAAGTGATCAAGTGTCAGTTGATGCTCTGTCAGACTCTTTTCCTCGTTTTTACTTTTCTTTTTTTTAGCTGAAATAAAGAAAAAACGGAAAGAATCAGTAATAAACGAAAGTAAGACAAAATTTAACACTTACTAAACAGTGGGTTGTCTCCCACTAAGCGCTTGTTTATAGTCTTTAGCTTGACGTTTTGGATTTTTGATTTAGTTCTGATAAGATTGGGGAACTTGCTCCAGAACAGCTCTTAGTGTCCCTCTTCCTCATTTTGTTGCTGCTGTTAATAAAAGCTCTTGCAGAAGCTTCCCCTTTATATTTCAGCTCTGGATTACATAGCACCCAGACCTGGGTAAAAGGTTGCAGACTTCCTTGGCAGCAAATCCTATACTCAAGACTTCCGTCGTAACATCGCGAAGGAACCGGTGACAAGAAATCTGCATCTACCTTCTTTTTCTTTTTCTTCTTCCTATCCTTCCCCCAGACTTAGGCTTTTGAATAACAGGTTGCTTTAAAATATGGAGAGTGTCGATTGACGCTATTAGGCGAGTGTCGATCGACGCTGATGCTGGTTTTGTGGTTTCACGGTTTGAATCAGATGCAGGTGCTGGATTTCAGACGGCTCTATCCATGAAATAAACCCCTCTCTTCTGGTCTTTCCCACAATATAGTAGAAGAAATTGTCATCAACATTAGTAAGGGACATCTTATTCTTCTTGAGATCACAAATTTCCCCAACTGTAGCCATAAAGACTCTTCCAAAGAGAAGAGAAGATTCTCGACCTGATTTAGTTCCCAAAACATGAAAGTCCACAGGGAAAGTGCATCCACCTATCTCTACTTTAACATTCTTGATCATGCCTTCTGAGTTTACCCAGGAGTTATCCACGAAGGCGAAAATATCTTGAGAAGGTTCCACCTTTAATCCTAATTGTTCGGCAGTGTCCTTGGCCATGATGCTGACTGCAGATCCAGTATCACAGAGGGCGTATGGGAAATTGGTGTCATGTATACAACATGGAATCAAAAACTTCCCAGAATCTTGTTGCTTCTTCAGTGTCTTCTTGGATCTACGGCTGACCATATTAAACAACAACTCAATGTCCTTATCTGTCTCCTTGCTCTCTTTGAAGAAATTACCAAGTCTGCACTGGTGATATGCATCCTCGAAATACATATCCTTAGGAACTCACTTCACTCTCTTTTGAAATCCATCAAGTTCAGCCTTGTTAGCTTCTCTCCTGAGGTGTTTGGGAACATAGGGTTCTCTAGATTTCACTCTCTTCTTTGCACTTTTTTCTTTCGATGTCTGCTCGTCAATGACAAATTCATGTTCGTCCAGCTGGTGTTGATCGATATATGGTGTGTACCGTCGATCGACACTGTCAAAGAAAGAGGTTTCAGCTGGGATCAATTGACCTTGTTCTGGTGCATCTACATCCTGCTGATTAGTGTTCACTGTTGGCCTTTCTGATAAGCGGTGTGCATCAGTGCTTGCTATGGGCGGGTGTCGATCGATGTTCGGCTTCTGTTGTCGATCGTTGGTCGCCCGTTTATGTCGATCGACATTGTTCTGTTGATGTCGAATGACGACGTTCATGTTTATCACAGTACGGGCTGGAAGGATGCGGGTGTCTGGTGGTGAAGTCTGAATTCTCCCCGTTCCTACTCTTCAATGGTGTTGATCGATGCTCAGCTGATGGTGTCGATCGACACCAGTGCGAGCTGCCAAAGCACATAGAACTTTCGACTAGAAAAGCACCTTCTTCCGGATTCTCATGCTCGATTACTTCCCAAAGTTATTATCTAAGATGCCATCAACCTGATGCCTCTTGCTCTCCTCAGCTTTCTCTTTAACCAGAGCTTCTTGCTTCTTCACAGCTTCTGCTGTCTGAAAAACATGGGTGTTACCATCATGACATGGGCGTCAAAAGCTTCAAATTTTCCATTAAGCTCTTTGTGGATGAAATCGAACCTCATATTTAAGTATGCACTTGTTTTCTGCTGAATTTCTATGACTCGTTCCATCATAGATTCTATCCTCTGAATATGGCCTTGAAAACTGATTTCATTTATATGATTCTCGTCCTCTTCTGCAGCATGTTTCACCAACGAGACTTCATGTACATAATCAGTTTTTGCCTCGACCCCAACGATCTTATCATTATTAATAACACCTGATTGCATCCACTGAGTATCCATATTCATGATACTGTTGCTAGACACAAAGTTCAGAATCAGTCTCTTGGCTTCCTCTGGAGTCCAGGTCTTAAATTTCCCTTCGCTTACATGATCCATAATCATATGATACTGCACATCAATACATTTTCAGAAGAATCCCAGCAGTTGAACCTCCGTGAAACCATGATATGGACAATCTTTTTTGTATCCCATAAATCTGTCCCAAGAGCTTCTAAACCATCTATAGGTCCCTGAGAGAATGTTAAAATATTATCGCATAGCTCTTTGGTCTTTGCAACATCAAAAAAATTAGCCAAAAATGCAGTTTTGACATCATCCTAGGTAGTGACAGATCCTGGTAGTAGAAGTTTAAGCCAAACAACTGCATTCCCAGAGAGATAATACTTGAATAACTTGCAGAGGAGATAGTCTCTAATTCTTTTATGCTTTGGGATGCTAGACAAAAAAATCCTCTAGTGTTTCAATGTGGTCCATGGGATCTTCATGGGGAAGGCCATGAAAGGGGTGCTTGCGCACATGAGAAAAGTATGCAGGTTTTATATGGCCGTCGACCCCTGGATTTCTCGAGGTCAAATTGCAGACCTTAACATAGACTTGAGTAGGCCTGATCAACTCTGCTATCGATCGATGCTTCTAATTTCTGACATGTTGCATTACACAGATGACCCTCAGGGTCATGAAGGCCTTCATTCCCATCCCTAGTCGGAATTAGTGTCGCAGCCATCTCTACTCGCCGGTTACTGTCGGTCGATGGTATAGTAGAAGTGTCTATCGATCTTCGTCCAAGAGTGGTGTCGATCGACGGAGAAGTGTTGTTGTCAATCGATGCTAGATATTTCTCTTTGCGGATGGTGCGTTCAATAGATGTTAGGTCTGAGAAAAGTAAGTTTTTTTCCTTGTTACTCGTGGTACTGCTTTGCATTCACCAGAAAGACAAGAATTTTTTTATATAAGTAACTAAAACATAAAATAAAAACCTAGACTAAACCTATTAGTCAAGTCTAATGGCGATCCTTGCTCCCCGGCAATGATGTCAAATTTGACAGGAGGGTTTGTATGTATTTCAATACAAACTCTATCAAATTAATCCTACGAACTACTCTTGCCAACAGCGGTCAAAATCGTAGTACTTAGGGATCAAATCCACAGGGAGCGTGGGCACACAATAAACTTTAGATGTTTAGATTAAACTAGGCAAATAGTTTCTTAAAGAAGTAATAGTAGACAAGTAAGTAGGTGATTGGTTTGATTAAAATAAGATGAAATAGCTATGTCTAGGGATTTATCAATCAATGAATTCAAAACACAGATCAAGGATGCTAAGGGTTTTATAGATCAAATTTTATAACTCGAATTCAATAAGCAAGTAATCCAGCTCTCGCATGCAATTACAAATCAGATGCCTAAGTTTTATGTTTCAGCTCTCGCATGCAAACAAGGATCGAGCGTTGATCAATACCAATGTTTTAGGTATCAATCGATGCTACCTCAGACAAGAATTAACACACATATCGATAATGTTCAACTAGATCTTAGACCAACTCTCGTATGCGCGTAGATATCTAATCCACACGGGGCTCGGGTTCCGTTAATTAATTGCACTCTCATGCTTCTCAATTATCCTAGTATTATAGGTTCAAGTAATCAGTCACACCCTTGTGCTATTCCACTACTCTAGATCCTAGTATTCCAAGCCACCCTGGTGTAGAGAACTATAGATAACCTAGCAATCCTATGACTATCATTTTAACATTAAGAACATAAAATCCCTAAATCTAACAAGATGATTACTCAAACATGGAAGCAATAACACAAATCATAGTCTGAATAAATACTAGATATATATATATATATATATCAATATAAAACCAAGGGAGTTCTAATCTATCTCTGAAGGATAATTGATCTTCTCTCCAAAACTAAGACAATGAATAAAATAAACCTTAGCCGTCAACAATGGCTTAGAAAACTATATAAATTAGCTTTAAACTCGCTCAGGGGTAGTCTTGTAAATTTTGGTGGCTTCTGTGTGTAAGCCGGCCATAAAAAAGTCGGCCCTGTCTTCTGGGATCACCGTCGATCGACACCAAGCCTGGTCGGTCGGTCGACACTTACTGATCTTCTCGACAGCTTCCTCTCACGAGGCACACAGACCACTCTTCAGTAAATTGAGCATAACTTTAGATTAACTGTCACATGGAGATAAAACCGATGGAATTAGAAAGCTAACTTAAATCTCTATCTTGTGTCAACATATGAGCTCAATTGCGCCGTGGGAAGATCTCCATCCATAGATAAATTTCTAATGCATCTGCGCAGTTCTGCATCTCAAATAGCTCTAGAATTACCAAAGTACTCCACAGCCTACCTGAACCTGACAACACTCTAATATAACTCTAGAAACATATAATAGACTCTAAATAGAGCTGATATCATGGCCTAAAAGTGGTAAATATCAGACCCTATCATTCCCACAATACGAAAGACGAGACATTGCTACTCAACGGGAGAGTTACGGTTCCAAAAGGTCAGGAATTACGAGAGGAGATCCTGAAATTGGCAAATCACACACCTTTCAGCATTCATCACGAAGCTCGAAAATGTACAAGGATGTTGAACGTTATTTCCATTCGCCATGTATGAAGAGATTGATGTCCAGATGGGTGGCACAATGCCCAACGTGTCAACAACTGAAGGTGGAGTACCAAGTACCCAGTGGTTTACTTTAAAGTCTACCCATACCACGTTGGAAATGGGGCAATCTCAATGGATTTCATCACAGGATTGCCGACAACACCAGATGAGCGAACAATTCTATTTGGATCATCGTAAACAATTTGAAGAAGGTCGCACATCTGCTACCAATTTGCGATACAGACAAGGTGGAGACACTAGCAGATTTGAATGTCGATAAGATCGCTCGATTACATAGAGTTCCAACACATATCGTCTCAGATCGTGATCCCAGATTTACAGCCATATTTTGGAAGATTTTACAAGAAATACTAGCCAAGAAGCTACGCCTCAAAACAACTTATCACCTGGAAATAGATGGGCAACCAGAGAGGACGATATGCACCATTGAAGACATTTTATGGATGTCTTTGTTAGATTGGGCCGAAAGCTGGGAAAGGAATCTACCCTAGTGAAGTTTTCTTAAAATAACAACTTCCATGCCAGCATTGGCATGTTCTGTTATGAAGCTCTGTATGGAATACCGTGCAAGACATAATTGGGCTAGACAAAAGTTGCATAACTAAGCACGTTTGGACCAAGAATTGTGGAGGAGACAATGGAAAAGCTACAAATCATTCAAACTAACATGAAGACAGTTCAAGACAGAGAGAACAGGTATGTGGACGAAGCAAGGCATGAGGTTTCCTTTGAAGTTGGATACTGGGAATACCTCAAAGTAGCGTACAGCGAGGAAAGGAGAGATTGGAGAAAGTTGGCAAGTTGGCGGACGCTACATCGGGCTGTACCATATCAATGCAAAGAATGGAAAAATTGCATATGTTAGATATTCCATCGGATATGTACTTGCACCCTATCTTTCACGTGTCTATGCTTTGGAACATCCATGATCCGGATGACATAGAACCTGAAAGAATTGAAGACCTCCATACGAACCTGAAATATCCAGAAGGACCGATTTGTATCGGAGAATGATAATATGGAAGCTGAAGAACGAGGACATACCCCAAATCCAATTATTTTGAGGGAAGCATAACTCAGTCATTATGATTCAGAAGACAAATCACTATTCAAGATGGGATACCCAATGTTTTCACATAAGACATCATCATGGAGGAAGCGGGACCATCCAAGCCATAAGAATTTGGGATGAATTCTAATAAGGGGGAGGATTTAATACCCTAAAACAAAAAATTATTTGTATGATAATACTATATGCAGGGGGTTGTTGGGGTTCCAAAATACGCACAACCCCAAGCCATAAAACAGAGGAGGCACATGAATTTGAAAGCCATCAACTTGTCAAGGTAAGCCTCTCACCTTTAATAGATAAATCTGAACCCAATATGTCACATAATCAAAAAAAAATACATGGAACCAGATCAAAACAATTTCATAGAGATTATATACAAAACCCGTTTGCATAACTTTTACGCGCCCCCAAATAGGTGAACACAAAGGCGAAACTCAAAATCAAGCTTTGAATCTCGACGGTCTACCTTCTGTAGTCGTTGTCAGTGCCGTTAGGTAGCATAAAAGACGACATCTCTCCTTTTACAAATTTCCTTGCCTCATTTTCTCTCCTTTTCTCCCATGGGCCCTGTCAAAAACAATCCGGGGAGTACTAAAGCTGGAACTAAGACTTCAGACGTCGTTACTGGTGACCAATCCGACCTGCAACATTCAACTACTGTGGATCCTCGATAGCCATATCTTGGTCGATGGTCATCAAATCCAAAAGCTGACTCTCCACCATTAATGTCGGTAAAAGTAACAGAAATTGGGGCTCCCTCTGCAACCGTTGCTCCTCCTCCTGCAACCATCGACCCTTCTACAGCACCAGAGACAAAGGACCCTCCTCCTCTTTCTGAAACCATTTACTGTCCTCTTGCACATGCATCAAAGGACCCTCCTCCAACAGTTTATGTAACCAGTCGGCTTCAGCCTAACTTTGTTCCTCTCACGGATGAACTAACACCTGTTTATGAGGAAACACAACAATTGTTCAATTCGGGTCTTGCTGAAGCTTTTGAAAAAGGTGGTCTCAAAGACGAACCAGCAAAAGAAACGGTCTTTGTTTGAACCATGGGAGCGTGGTCGAAACCCCTCTGATTCACCCAACCGCCTACACCACCAGTACCTAGTACTCATAATCTCGGTGTCACAGAGGTGGTAAAAAGCCAAATAGATTGTTTCTAGCCTACAATAAGTCTATTGTCAAGGTCACAAGCATACAAAAATTGGCGTATTCGGTCCAAATAACCTCCCAATTTCCAGTGGAAATATTGCCACCTCCAGTGCTCAAGGAAGATGGTTCCCTTCGGTTTCCATTGGCAGCCCGCACGAACCAATCATCTAGAAATCTTTTCCGAGATGCTGAACTGATGTCGACTAGAAGGAACTCCTCAGGTGAAGATTCCTTCTAAAGTCCTTAGACTAGGACCAGAGAATAAGGAAGAATACATTGTAGGACAGTTCCATAGCTGCGCTAACCCGCATGGAGGTCTTATTCACGCTATCTTGAATAGATTATGGGGACGGGAATGTAAGATATCTTGTCGGAAATTAGAAGAGTTGTCGTTTTTGTTTCATATCACTCATGAATACTCGGAAATGGGTTATTCAACGGGGTGTGTGGCATGTGGATGATTGTCTCTTATTTTTTCCCCTTGGAGTCCGATAGACTCTCTTAAACCCCCTGAGATTTCAAATCTCCCAGTTTGGATCATCGTTAAGAATATCCCCGATTCATGCTTCTCAAGATTAGGTATTAGTCATATAGCATCAGTTTTGGGGGAGCCAATGCTTACTAATAGGCCTCAATTAGATCCAGCAAGGATGGGAGAAGCTAGAATTTTAGTGTAGTTTGAGTTAGATAAACCATTTCTGAAGCTAATTTCCCTTGATGACAAGCAAGGCAACATCTACTTGGTGGAGGTGGAGTATTCTTGGATTCCTTGTGCTTGTGAAAGATGTGGAGCTCTTGGGCATAAAGACAAGAGGTTTATATTACCTGCTAAGACTCTTGGAACAACTTATGTTACAAAGGAAACTCAGGTACCTAATGAAGAGATCCCAATGGTGGATATTGATAAGTTGTTGCAAAAAAAACCCCTACCACCCCATCTACCAACATGGAACAAAACTCAAATTCAACTTCCACCCAACAAGAGCTTGAGACTCCAAAAATCTCTACAACTACTAGTCATTCTGAGGTTCCCACTGATGGACCATCCACCAATTTGCATGAGGTACATTCTATTTCTCGCTCTAAGTCAGTTAATACTTTATCTTCGTTAAAAGCCACTAGTGCTGCGCCATCTCCGTCAGAAATTATGGAGGAAACTCTATCTCAAATAAACATTTTAGTAGCCTCTCACACTTCTGAGAAAGAGCAACGTTTTGGCCAAGACTCTCCCTGTGAGGGGTAAAACTCACTCTCTAGTTTTAGGTTAGATTTAGATTGGGGAAAGACAATTGTGGGCTGAATCCTGTTAGAACTTAAAGAATGAATAGAATTGTATTGATGAATAATGGTTACAAAGATGATTCAGATGAACACAAGAGATAATAAGATCTATTGAAATACGTAGTCTCCTATGAGTGCGTGGGAGATCGAATCCTCCTTTTCCTTGTTGTTCTTCTTCTTATATAGTTTTTAGCTTCATGTGATTGTTGGTTGATTGACTTCCGAGATTTCCTCCGCAGATTTGGGAGCTCGCAACGAACTCTGCTTGACCGGGTCCTGCGCCTCCTTATCCTCAATTTGGGTAATCTCCTCTAGGTCTTCATACAAGGAACCTGACCTTTTTGTTGAGCATCCGATTGTTAGTACTTTAAGTGAATCAGCTCCCGGTTCCAGGTTAGCTTCGTCTTCTCTTCTCGTTTAGGATTCAGGTCCCGGTGGACCTTATTCGGCCCATCGTCGCCTCTAATTGTATAGCTGAAACAGCTCCAGCTAACGGGCCATATTTGGGCCCAACAGTTGCCCCCAGCTTCCGAGACTAGGTTTCCTATCTTGGAAGCTAGACCTAGGCGCCGCGTGATCTCAACATCCTCGTCGAGATAATGATTGCGTTTTAAATTTTTTTTTTTTAACGCAGAATATTCTTCTTAATCTGTCGGTTATGATTGTGCTCAGCATTTTCGACGGTCCAGATTAACGGATTTCAAATAAGTATCCCCCTTTTACCGAGGCTCGATGTGATATAAAGCTGCGGTTATTAACTGCAACTCTCTCCACTTCTCCACCCTTTCGGCTTCCAAGGTAACTTCCCCTCTTTCTTATTTTAACTCTAGTTAGTTTTTTTTTTTATTATCGTTTGTGACTCTCCTCCATCCTCTCGAGCCTTTTGATCTTGGAGAATTTGGTTCCTGTATATCAAAGACCTTTCTTTTTCTTTTTCTCTTCGTTCTTCGATTCCCAATTATGTCTAGGCAAGAAAGTTCAGGAGAATCTCGGCCTCCTGCTCCCGGTGCTCGACTGTTGAAGGTCAAGCAAGAGGTGGGTGAAAAAATGAGGAAGACCGACAAAAAGAAGAAAGTCAAATCGTTGGTGGTTCCGAGAACGTCCAAGCGTCTCAAGAGGAACGATGGTTCTAGCGGGAGCGTTCCCTCTGGCTCGCACCTTCCCTCTGTTTTGACAGCTCAGGAGGTCGTGAATCTTATGGTTCAAGCGCATGCTCCGAAAGAGATGGGGCGAGCTTGTAAGCCTGATGAGAATCCGGAGATGGTTCCGGAGGGTTGGTTCTGCATTCATGAGAACTATATCTCCAAATGCCATCTCCGGTTCCCTCTCCCGGATCTTTTACTAGATCTTTTAGATCATTACGAGCTGTCTCTTTCTCAGCTCTGTCCGTCTGTCATTCGAGTTATAAATGGTTTTATCACCAGAGCCAAGGAGGAAGGGATCTCCGTTGGTCTTAGTGAGTTGATGAGTCTCTTTGTCTTAAAGGAGAGCTCATCGAAGGAGGGGTGTAGCGGGACCTTTTATCTTCCTTGTCATCCCAAACTAGGCATCTTTAAGTTCTCGTGTAGTGACGATGACTGGAGGAAGAAATATTTTTATGTGAAAATTGATCCCTCGACGGTTCCTGTGGGTCGAGGTCTTAGGTCGATTTGGTCTGACGCTGCTGGTTAGGACCAGTTAGAATTCGTGCTTGTTTACTTTTGGTTTATCGTGCTTTGATAGTTGCTTGGTTTCGTTTGCAGAAATTGACGATCCTCCTAGGCTATCCGGAAAAGTCACCAGAGCTCTTTACCGAGCATTGCAGCAGAGTCCTTGTACTTGGAGCTCTTATACTACCTCGAGGATTGAATCAGCTCGGTTTCCAGAACGATACAAGGCTTCTTTTCAGGATCCGATCCCTGTAGCGAATTTAGAAGGTATTTAATATTTCTATTTTTTGTTTGTCGTGTGTTTTATGACGGAGAATATATATCTGATGGACTTGTTTTATGTAGTTTCTGAGGGAGCTTCTGTGGTGTCTTTGTCGACCGAAGCTAGCACATCCGAGACCGAGAAAACTCAACTAAAGATGTCTCTTAAGCCGTCGTTCCGTTCGAGAGGGAGGCCAGCCAAAGGTGGCAATGTCCCTAAAGGCGATGACAAAGCTCAAGGAGGTGCTTTCCTTGACTCTCTGAAGGGTGTCCTACGTGATGAGGGGCCCGAGCACTTAGCGTGCTTTCCTCCTGCTGACACTCAGGGAGCCCAGGAAGTGCCTCTGCCCGTGGAGGTTCCTGCCGTTGAGACTAGCCCGCAGCGCGAGGTTGATCTTCCCCGAAGTAAAAGGTCCAGGTCAGACCAAATTGAGAGGCCTTCTAGATCCTCTTCCTCGTCCTCACGTGGAGGCACCGTGGGTTGGAGTTTCACGCACTCCAAGTCAGGGTCGATATTGGAGGATCCATGGGGCTTGGCCACGTTGGTGAGGCACATGAAGAGGACAGGATGCTCTCTTCCCCCGGTTAATAACCTGACGAATCGCGAGGAATTTATTGATGTTTCCCATCATTTGGGTCAGGTATGAAATCTTTTGTTTCCTTCATTGTTATATTGTAAAGGAGCTGATGGTGTTATTCTTATGTTTTCGTAGCTGGCTGGTGCAATTAACAGAGCGCAGCTCAAGCTTTAGGACACTCTGAGCCATGCTCCTAACGCTGGAGAGTTGGCTCAGGTCAAGGAACTCTTTAAAACGACCAAGGGGGAACTCGATCAAGCTAAAGGCCAGGTCTCATTGCTTCAGGCCGAGGTTGAGAGACTAGGTATGAAGGCCGATACTCAACAGGGAAAGATTGAGAGTCCGGAGATCGATCTCAGGGTCAAGAACATGAAGGTGAGTGAGCTGGACACTGCTCGCAAGATTGCCGAGGCACATTTGAAAGAAATGATCACTTCATCTCAAGTTAGTCAACAGAACAAGGAAGCTGAAGTGAAGCTTGCTGTTCGGAGAGGAAAAAGGGAGGTGATTGAAGCCTATAACAAGGTTCTTGCCTCGGTCAAGGAGAAATTCGTGAAGAAGAAGGAGGAGGTTGAACTCCAAATCTATGCCCAAGAGATTAAGGCCAACACTGACCTTCTGAAGGATCTGCTTGCTGAAGAAATTAAGAATGCTCAGGAGGAGTACGATCGCCTTGTAGCCATGGTACCGGACGCGATTGCTGCGTATGAGAAAGCTCAAGTTTCTGATTTCTCAATCAGCAAACTTCCCCTTCCTCAATTCTCTGAAAGCTCAGGTACTTTCGAGATCAACATGTTTATTCCATCGTTTTCCGGAGAATACGGATCTAATTTAGGTTTGATGGGTGTTGATTCAGCCCCAGTTGACATGGTTCCTGGGGGAACTGATGCTGAGACGGTTATGGGGGATCTGACCAAGGAGATCGAGGCTGCCGGCGTTGAGGATGGCTCTAAGGAGCACGAATGAATGAGAGCTTCGAGCTCTTTTTAAATTTTCTGTTATGTTTCTGTTAAACTCTTGCCCTCGGGGCTTTCATTTGTTTAAACTTATGTCCTGAGGAGGCCTTTAAACCTTTTCGCTATATTTTCGGACCTAATAGCCTGAGGAGGCCTTTAAACCTTTATCTCGTTTTTGCTTTAACTTGTCTTGATTCGTAGTAAGAATTTGGGGTCAAATGTATATCTTGCCCCCAAATACGGTGAAATTGTTCTTGACTTGTAGAACTAAGTTTTTGTACTCTATTTAGTAGTGGGTTTCGTTAGAAATTGACTGGGAGGATTTCAAGACCTTCGATGTTGCTGAGGATTTTACGGCCTTAGGTTTGGATTTGTTATAATCTGGATTAGTCTTATTAAGGTTTTAAGACCTTAGGTTCAGATTCATCAAAATCTAAACCTATCGTCGGGATTTTGAGACTTTGAGCTCAGGTTCATCGAGACCTAAACCTTTTGTTAGGATTTTGAGACTTTGAGCTCAGGTTCATCGAGACCTAAACCTTTTGTTAGGATTTTGAGACCTTAGGTTCAGATTCGAGGGAGTCTGAGGCGATTGTTAGGATTTTAAGACCTTAGGTTCAGGTCCATCGAGACCTAAACCTCTTGTTAGGATTTTGAGACCTTAGGTTCAGGTCCGTCGAGACCTAAACCTTTGTTAGGATTTTGAGACCTTAGATTCAGGTCCGTCGAGACCTAAACCTCTTGTTAGGATCTTGAGACCTTAGGTTCAGATTCGAGGGAGTCTGAGGCGGTTGTTAGGATTTTAAGACCTTTAGTTCAGGTTTTTGGAGACCTGGATAATTCCGAGAGATTGTTTTAAGTTATCTTGAAATGCGAGGGGATTTGAATAATCGTTTTTATTGATGATATTTACAGAATGCATAATATTTATACAGATCAGTAATCTGGGCTATGTGTTTTAGCTGATCACATGCCCCCTATGAATATGTAAGTAATGGTGGAATTGGATTGGGGCTGCACTCATGACGGAGTTGCCTACGTACCCAGTCAAGGGATCAAGCCAAACGTAGTTCAGGTAATTTAGGTACCTAGTGGTAATACCTCTTGAGATTGAATGCATTCCACGATCGAATCTCGGGTACCCCGGTTTGCACTTTTTCAAGTTTGTAAACGCCAGGTCGTACTACATGGATGATCCGATAGGGACCTTCCCAGTTTGTTCCTAGCTTTCCAGCTTTTGGTTCTTTGGTACCATTGAAGACTTTCCTTCGTACTAGGTCACCAACGGCGAATTGTCGGATTCTGACCTTGGAGTTATAATGTCGGGCCATCGCTTGCTGGTAATTTTGAATGCGAAGCAAAGCTTTGTCTCGTCGTTCCTCGATCAAATCAAGGTTATCTGACAGGAGTCCATTGTTGATTTCGGGATTAGCCGTACAGAGCTCTCGGCGGAGACTCCCGGTTATGGTTTCAGCGGGGACGACGGCTTCCATCCCGTAGGCTAGAGAGAAAGGAGTTTCCTCAGTAGCCCTTCTGGGGGTGGTTCGACATGCCCAAAGTACTTCCGGTAATTTTTCTGACCAGTTGGCCTTACTGGCTCCCAGGCGTTTCTTGAGGTTTGCTAGGACTGATTTATTAGCAGCCTCTGCCTGGCCGTTCCCATGAGGATATCGAGGTGTCGACATGGTGAGGCGGATGTTCCACTTATCACAGAATGTTTTGAAGTCATTAGAGATAAACTGTCCTCCATTATCAGTTACGATTTCGTATGGGACGCCGTGGCGGCAGATGATGTCTCTCCATATGAGTCGTTCGGTTTCGACCCTAGTTACTTGTTGGAAAGCTTCGGCCTCTATCCATTTTGTGAAATAATCATTAAGGACTAGCACGTAGCGTAGCTTCTGTTGCCCTATTCCCGATTTCACCAGTGGCCCTATGATGTCCATGGACCATCTCATGAATGGGTATGGCGCGGAAATTGAGGGCAATTTTTCGGTAGGTTGGTGTATAATCGGCGCATGCCTTTGGCATTTGTCACATTGTGACGAATAGATTTCGCAATCAGCGATGATGGTAGGCCAGAAATAGCCTTGTCTTTTTATTCGGATGGCTAATGCTCTACCGCCGGCATGGTTTCCACAGGAACCATCGTGCATTTCTTTCATGAGTTTGATGGCGTCGAGACCGTGGATGCATTTTAGGTAAGGTCCCGACACGCTTCTTTTGTAAAGGGATGATTCCGTTATGCAGTATCTTGCGCTTATTGCTTTATGTTTTTGAGCCTCCCATTTCTGGGGGGGGACCTTGCCCTCCGAAATATACTGCATAATCGGTGTTCTCCAATCTTCCCTTCTCATGATTTTGTCGTGAAGAGATACGGGAGGTTCTTGTTCAGGGTTAGGTTCCTGAGTATTCTCGCGGTTGGGCGTCGTGTCCCTGGAGACGTTCCTCGGATCAGCTCCCGGAGGGTTTAGATCCCGAGAAATAAATTCAGGTCTGTTATTGTTGTCAGGAGTATGGATCGTGCCCCCGGAGGTATCTCCAAGGTTGGAAGGATTTCCTGTTTTGGAGATCTCTGCTGTATAGACGAGTGAGTCTGAAGTCTGGATCGTGCCCCCGGAGGTGTATTTTTTTAATTTGCGAGTTTTGATTTTCGGGAACCAGAATGTCGTGATGACTTGGGCTGTCATTGTTTTGGGACAGTTATCCTCTGTTTCCTCTTTCGGCTTACTGTCGATTTCAGCTTTAGTAGCTATGTCGATGCTGGGTTTTTCGATACCTTCTACGGGTATAATCCGTTTTACAAGGGGGTCTGATGTAGAAGCTAAAGCTGCTAGCGCGTCTGCTGAGGAGTTCTCTCCTCGTGGGATTCTTGTTAGCTCAAACTTGGCCAATTGCTTGGTGAGGCTTTGGACGACTTCAAGGTATGCCCCCATTCTTTCATCCCTTGTTTCGTATTCGCCATGGAACTGGCTAGCTACCAGCTGTGAATCGGTGTAAGCGTTTAGTTCTTGGATTCCGAGGCTTAGAGCAAGTTTTAATCCTGCGATTAGTGCTTCATACTCAGCTTCGTTGTTTGAAGCACTGAATTCGAGCCTGTATGATTGTTCGATGGTTTCTCCGGCTGACGAAGTCAGTCTGAGACCAATTCCGGAGCCTTGTTTTGACGAGGCTCCGTCGACATATAGGCTCCATTTTGGGGATTCTATTTCGAGATCGAGCTGTTCGGATGCTAGCTCGATGACGAAATCGGCGAGGACCTGAGCTTTCGCAGCTGCTCGAGGTCTATACTCGATATCGTATTCACTCAGCTCTATGGCCCATTTGGCTAACCGTCCTGATTGACTAGGGCTGTGTAAAATCGTACGTAGTGGCTGCGAAGTCATTACGATGATCGAGTGTGATTGGAAATAAGGTCTTAGTTTCCTAGCGGCTGTTACTACAGCCAGAGCTAATTTTTCCATTACAGGGTATCTTGTTTCAGCGTCTATTAAGCTTTTGCTGGTATAGTAGACAGGTCTTTGTTCATTTTGCTCTTCTCGTACTAGTACTCCGCTCACTGCAGCGGTTGACACGGCGAGGTACAAGTATAGCGGTTCCCCTGTTACAGGATTGGAGGTTCGGTGAGGTAAGCTTTTAATTGTTTAAACGCTTCCTCGCACTTCTCGTCCCACAAGAACTTCTTATTATTTTTAAGGAGTTTATAGAACGGGAGGCATTTGTCGGTAGATCTGGATATGAATCGATTTAGCGCAGCGATTCGTCCAGTTAGCCTTTGCACTTCTCTGGTTGTCTTAGGTGATGGCATTTCCAGAAAGGTAGCTATCTGTTTTGGGTTGGCCTCAATGCCTCTTTCGGTTACGAGATAGCCGAGGAATTCCCCCGAAGGTACCCCGAATGTACATTTCGCGGGATTGAGCTTCATATCGTATTTGTTGAGGACTTCGAAGCATTCTTTTAGGTGCGAAATGTGGTTTTCGCCAGCTGATGACTTAACCAGCATATCGTCGATGTAAACTTCCATCGTTTCCCCGAGTTGTCCAGCAAACATTTTGTTCACAAGCCTTTGGTAGGTAGCTCCTGCGTTCTTTAGGCCGAACGGCATAACCTTGTAACAATAGGTTCCCCGTTCGGTTATGAACGCAGTTTTTTCTTGATCTTCGGGGTCCATCATGATCTGATTGTATCCTGAGAAGGCGTCCATAAAAGATAAAAGCTGGTGGCCGGCTGTAGCTTCAACCAATCGATCGATATGAGGTAATGGGAAGCTGTCTTTAGGACAGGCCTTGTTTAGGTCGGTAAAATCTACGCAGATCCTCCATTTCCCATTTTTCTTTTTTACCACTACCGGGTTAGCTAGCCAGTCGGGGTATTGGACTTCTCTAATGGATCCAGATTTTGTTAGTCGGTCAACTTCGTCATTTACGGCTTGGGCTTTTTCTAGGCCTAGCTTGCGACGTTTTTGCTTGATCGGTTTGAAAGTTGGGTCTACATTGAGCTTATGAGTGGTGACGTTTGCGTCTATTCCCTTCATGTCGCTGGTAGCCCATGCAAAGGTTCCGACATTACTTTTTAGGAAGTCTATGAGTTCCCTTTTAGTTTCAAGTGGGAGCTCTGAACCGATGCTCACGCGTTTCTCAGGATTCGAGTCGTCAATGCTAACTTGTTCGGTTAGGTTCCTAGGGGGACCTCGAATATTTTGTTGCATTTCTCGGCCTTCCTGGATCTGTAATTGCTATTGGGGCGACTCTTTGAGGATTCCAAATCCTCCCAAGTAACAGATCCTGGAGATCTTCTGGCTACCCTGTACGGTAGTTATTCCGTCAGGTGTTGGAAATTTCACGCATTGGTGATAAGTGGAGGCTACTGCCTTCATCTTATGGATCCAGGGTCTTCCTAGGATCGCATGGAATGGAGAGGGCTTATCGATGACCACAAAATTGGTCATTTTCATGATTCCTCCAGCTATAACCGGGAGCTTGATAGTTCCCAACGGGGTGACCGTTTCCCCGGAGAAGCCTACGAGGTTAGCTTTCTGACCAATAATTTCATAGTCATCTATTTCCATTCCTTTCAGGGCGTTGTAGAAGATAAGGTCGACCGAGCTTCCGGTGTCAATCATTAGTTTAGGCACCTCGTAACCTGCTATGTTCAGGGTGACGATTAGGGCGTCATCGTGAGGTCTGTCGAGATCTGATGTCTCGCTCTCCCAAAAAGAAATCTTAGTGTTGGATTCGGGATTGGGAGGCTTAGACTGAGTATTAGAGACAGCCTTCTGTACATGTCTCTTAATTGAATTAACTGAGTCTTGACATAAGTCGGAGCCTCCGAGGATATAATCCACTCTCGAGCTGGGGCTCGAATGAGGCGGCGGTTTGCTCAAGAGGGTCTCGATTTGTAGACTCTTTTCCTTGGGGAAATTTCCCAAGAATCATGTCAACTCTTTTCTTGGGAGCTGGCGGTGGCGAATATGTTTCCTTCTCAGGTGATCTTTCACGTTTTGGAGAGGTGTCTCTGGGACCTCTTTTCTGGTGAGGAGGTGGTTTTTTGAGTTCCACGTTTTTTAGTTCCCCAGCTACGAATTTAGCTGCCAACTGTCGTTGGAGGTCCCAACATTCCTCGGTTGAATGCCCTTTTCGATCATGGTAAGAGCAGTGTTTGTTCTCATCGTAGCCTTTTGACCTGGGGGCTTTGCTTGTCGCGGCAACGGGTTTTTCTTGTTGGACTTCCTCGACAGCATAAGAATGTTCTCCCTGGGTCTGATTATTTCGGGAGCTCCCTCTTCTAGAGGATCCTTTTGCTTCCGAGGTTTCGCCTTTCGGGTGGTTCTGGGATTTCTTTAGATTTTATCCAATGCAGCTGTTTCCTCCTCCAAGGTAACGTATCTCGATGCTTTGTGAAGAGCATCATTGATAGTTGGGGGAGGGTTAAGCGTTAGCTCGGACCAGAATTCCGATTTGTACCAGAGGCCTCTTCTAAGGGCTTCGATGGCGACTTGATCGTTGGGGTTTGAGAGTTTAGTTCGGACCGCTCTGAATTTCTCGATGTAGGTTCGTAATGAATCTCCCATTCCTTGCCTGATTTTCCAGAGGTCAGCCTCGGAAGCTTGCTTGAGGATATGGGTTGAGTATTGCTTCATGAAAGCGTTGGTGAGCTGGTCGAAGTTATCTATTGAGTTTGGCTCGAGGCTTGAAAACCATTCGAGGGCTGTTCCGACCAGGTTCTCAGCAAAAGTTCTGCAATAACCTGCTTCGCATTCTTCTCTTGTGAAGTGAGCTTTCACTATAGCTAAGCGGAAGGCTCTTAAATGAGCCTTTGGGTATGAGTTCCCGTCGTATTCGGGCATCCTTATTTTTCGGGTATCTCTTATGTGAAAGCTAGCGATTTTGTTTGTGAATGGGGTTCCACGGGTTTCCTCAATCAGGCTCTCGATTTCGGGAGCTGAGCTCGTTGCTTTGTGTACTTGAGCGTTCAACTTTTGGAGAGCTGCGTGAGTTTGCTCCATGTACCGCCGAATAGCCTCGGGTCCTTCTAGGGGAAGGACGGTTGGGTCGTCGAGATGAATCTGATGAGGAAATTCTTGATGGAGTCGAGCGTCGTCGTTCTCCCAAGCGTTAGGTGAGCTAAATGGCTCGCTAACTCTAGGGTCACTTCGAGGGACGCGACCTGGGGGGTGAGCTGTAGGGTCAGCTTCCGTCCTCGGGTGGCTGTCTCGATTAGGGACCACGCTCCCATTTTGGTGGGCTGAAGCCGGTGTTCTTCCCCCGGGAGGGAAAAGCGTTCCTTCTCCAGACCTGAAAATTGGTGGTGGAGGCGGTAATTGTGTGCTCTGTTCGTGAACCCTATTGGGTGCAGAGCTTGTTGTCGCTATGTTATTTCCCATAGCGCTAGTTACAGGTGGACTGAATACTGGGGTTGTCCCGGTATGAGGTGTCTGGGGAACATGCTCTAGCCCATCACGAGCAGTGTTGTTTGGGGAAAAATCCAGGCGTCCGCGAGGGAAGGTGGATTCGGTCAGTCGGTCTCGGAAGGTGACTCCCGATCCTTGTCGTTGCGACAGATGAGTCGTCTCGGCTAGAGATCTAGTCACTTCCTCGAACCGTTGCTGTCGAGCAGTTAGCTGCTGCAACGTGCGCTCGTTATCCTGAGCTCTTTCTACCAATTGTACCATCATTCGACGTATCTCAGATAGCTGAGCTTCCGAATGATTCGGAACGGGTTGACGCTGCGGGTTTTCGGGGTGTGTGACCCCCGAGTTGTTCCCACCGGGAGACCTTGGGTTGGTCATTCCAGTTTGGTCCGGTTGAGCGTTAGCTGGAAGTTGTTGCTCGGATCGGTGATCGGCGGATCGAGGTTCTGGATTCTGGGGATCCGAGTCTCTCCTGTTTGGTGAGCCGTCGATCTGGATCATGGGATCGGGGATGGATGGGCTCGTGGCCTGGTTGGATGGATTCATTCTCAAGTTATAGGGTGAAGGATTCAATTATCTAGATCCCCACAGACGGCGCCAAATGTGAGGGGTAAAACTCACTCTCTAGTTTTAGGTTAGATTTAGATTGGGGAAAGACAATTGTGGGCTGAATCCTGTTAGAACTTAAAGAATGAATAGAATTGTATTGATGAATAATGGTTACAAAGATGATTCAGATGAACACAAGAGATAATAAGATCTATTGAAATACGTAGTCTCCTATGAGTGCGTGGGAGATCGAATCCTCCTTTTTCCTTGTTGTTCTTCTTCTTATATAGTTTTTAGCTTCATGTGATTGTTGGTTGATTGACTTCCGAGATTTCCTCCGCAGATTGGGAGCTCGCAACGAACTCTGCTTGACCGGGTCCTGCGCCTCCTTATCCTCAATTTGGGTAATCTCCCCTAGGTCTTCATACAAGGAACCTGACCTTTTTGTTGAGCATCCGATTGTTAGTACTTTAAGTGAATCAGCTCCCGGTTCCAGGTTAGCTTCATCTTCTCTTCTCGTTTAGGATTCAGGTCCCGGTGGACCTTATTCGGCCCATCGTCGCCTCTAATTGTATAGCTGAAACAGCTCCAGCTAACGGGCCATATTTGGCCCAACACTCCCCACTCTGAAAAAAGTCATAAAATCCCCAAGATCCCTCTCGTTTTTGGAAATGAGAATGGTTTGTTATTAGTTGGAGAAACATCTGGATATAACATAACTAGACATGTTTACCACCCAGAAATGACTCACACAGCTCCTTCTCGAGCTCTATAATTGGAAAACCGTGTGCCATCTCGAGTGTTGACATTGTTTTGATCGTCTTGAAGCTTATATGACCGAGTCTCGCATGCCACTTCCATGTTTGATCATCTATCTTCAAATGTAGGGAAGTTGGTTTTCCAATCTTGAGATTGATCTTGTAGACTATGTTAGGAGATCTTATGACCTTTATCATTAGTCTTCAGATTGGGTCATGCAATGTTAGATAATTGAGTCTCATTCTAACATCACAACCATACTCGGTAGGTTGTACTAGTCTTAGGATGTTGCTTTTTAACCCTGGAATGTAGTAGATATATGTTAAGAGTTTTTGTTCTCTAATTTTTGCCTCAAAAAGTACTGATCCTTTCCATCGATGTATGCAAAAGATCCATCTCCAAACATTACTTTACCTTTTATGTTTTCATTCAACTATGAGAAGAATGATCTCAGAGCGGTATGACAACGATCTGGAAGAAGACCAAAATACCTTTCAAGTAGGAAGACAAGGTCTTTGGCAGAAACTAGTCAGAAGATCATGGAACCTGTGATGTTGTGGGAGAAACATTCTCAATGTAACATTACGATTACTGGTATAAGGTGGTTCCAAGATGATGAGTATGGTGTTTCTGAAAGTAACCTTGCTATTACTTGCACAAGGTGGTGCCAAGATGATGAGTGTGGTTCGTAGTCTGATGGGGAGAATGCGAGATATCAAACGAAGTCCCACATTAAAAGTTTAGATAAGGAGTGTCGAATATATTAAGAGATGTCTAACTTTTAATTAGTACGAGAGTTTTTAGTAAGGAAACCAAAAGTAGATCCATGTGGGATTGTTTATTAGGCCCAAAATGGACAATATCGTACTAATAGTACAATAAAGAGTTGAACATAAGCTTTCACAAACCCAACAAAACTTGATCAACAAACCCGAGAAGAAAACGGTCAGTTTTCAAAACAATGAAAAGAAAAATCGTTGGATATAACACAATGATCGTTGATTCTTAAGAATGGCCGTTTGTCGAGAGTTCTTGATAATCGTTAATTCATGGAGAATACTGATAACAAGTAAGATGAAAAATATAAAGTTTTTGATACCACAAATTGGTCCGGATCAAAAACCAAAAGAAAATCCTTTGATATCACTGATAGGTCCCGAATTAAAGGCCAATTACTAATGAACAAGAATAGTCGAAATAGACACAAACACAGGTAACTTTCGTGCAAATTTCTCTGCCTTTTTATTTATATAGGAAACAAATTGGAACTACACGTTCCTACAAACTTGGAAAGAAATAACAGAAAGTGAAAACAAAACGTGAAAGGGAAAGTGGATCACTCTTCTCCTACATAACAGGAAGTGAAGTCGTGATTTCTTTATTTGCATAAACATAGGTAATAACTTGAAGACTAAGTTATAATACTCAGCCGTTGTAACTTTGGTTTAGCGTTTGCTAATTGCAGTCTCATCAACCTTTAGCATTGTCTTTATTTTTATTGATCAGAGAATGTTGCACTCCTGATTCTGGTTCATGTGCTTGTTCATTTCGTTTTGATGTTCGATTTCCATTCGACTTAACATCGCTTTCATTTCCTTCTGATGCCTCTCCTCCTCTTCATGGTGCCTAACCAACTCCTCCTTTTCTCTTTGCTCATAGAGCTTCTGTTGAGCATCTGAAATCATTTTAATATTGTTCTCCATCTGGGCAAAAGAATCAGATCTCATTAGTGTCGAGGTCAACACCTCATATATGTGTGTATATATATAATCAGCTAGGCCGGTGTATTTTGGGATGGGAATCATGTTTCATCTCGTACCCCTCCCGAAGTACCAGTTCCATTTGAAGCTATTTATTTTATTTAAACTGCTAAAAGAAAGGAAATTGTAGGGGAACTCGTTTCTCAAATAACCTAAATTACTTGTTTGGTATCTGATTTCAGAAAATAATGAAAATTATCCAAATATTATTCAAAATTTTTTGAACTTTCCGACATTATCTGTCCGGAGTTGACCCTTTACCCAAAGTACTGAGAATTTAGGTTATAATCTTATGACATGATTATTGGAGTCTCTTAAGGGTCTCTTAAGGGATGAGACTCTACCAAAATTTTAAGAAATAATCTTTTAAATCCTTTAATTAAGAGACCATTTTGATTGATTTCTTAATTAAAGAACCCCAATGGAGGCTGGATAAAGATACTCTTAACTAGCCAAATTTTATTTTTTCAAGTTATTTCCATCCCGTACTTTTAGTTTCCCATCTAGCTTTTTATGGACAATACTCTCAAAAATGTTTTTCAATTCCTGAATTACCCATTTCTGTTTTCTCCGGTCCTGTTATCCAAATAAATAAGTCTAATATCAATGAATATGTTGAATTTAATACCATTTTTGCCATTGCCTTGAGATTCTCTTCATTTATTAGCATTAACTCCTGCCTCAATTTTTGGAATTCTTCTTCTGTAACATCTTTTTTTGCAAGCTCGTCGTGTTCTTTCTCGTGTCTTTCTTTCTCTTCCTGATGAGTGACACCATTTGATTTTCGCAAATTAAACACCTTAGTGATGGATATGAAGATGGAATACAAAAGGGAAACTCATTAAACCTTTATCTTTAGATACATGTCTTGGGTATATGGTTTATAACCATTATGCTTTCTGACACGGTCGATGAGGTTGAGAAGCTCATGAACTTGTTTTGTCTTCTTCAGCTCATTATTGGTTCTATTTTCGAATACAACCAGTCGTTGATCACACGCTTCGAGAAGTTTCTGAAACCATGGAAATGCAATTCATAAGTTCCAAGCTGAAACCTTTATGAGCACTAGCATACATAGTTTCTGACATGAGTTTATAACAATTGAGAAGAAAATAATACCGATATGCTTGAATAATTTTAAACAGTTTCTCATTCTTAGATACTCATTTGAATAATTTTTATATGTTGTTCTCATACCCACTCAACAAAAAAAATATTTTTTTGTTCCACTTATGGAAGATTTATCTGAGAGCCTATCAATGAAGATGCTTTAAAAGAAAAAAGAAAAAAGTAATTGCGTGATCAAAGTACCGACCTCTAGAAACTTGGGGCCATCTTTCAAATAGTCCTGAATTGTTTCTTCACTTTCTTCTAACTCATCCCCCGCCGTGAAAACAATGATAAGATAATCAAGAACCTGGCTTCCGAAAAGGACCTTCAAAGCATTAAGTACCTTCTCTTCCTCGTCTGTAACTCGATTCCTCACCGAGAAAACTAAGAGTACAGCATGCAGCCCTCCTTCCGCTAGATGTAGGCAGTTAACGATTTGTTTACTTATGTATTCAGGATCTGATGTCCCATCAAATAGGCCTGCACCTCATCCCACTCCACATATTAACTAACAATTTACATACAATTTGAAGCAATAAATTAAATCAAAATGTGCGCTGAAAACGTACCTGGAGTGTCAATCACTCTGAGTTTCGGGCCTTCATGTGTCTCAACTATCACTGACTTGCATTCCATTGTAACGGCTCCTGATTTTGCTTTCGAAGAAAATACTTTCTCCCCGGCGATGCTGTTCCCCGTGGCACTTTTTCCGGTCCCTGTATGCCCAACCAAGACTATGTTTTCCACCACAACTGCCTCACCATCCTTCTGAGCATTGGCCATTTGGGAGATATTTCTGTCAACCTTGCAGTTAATAACATTAAAAGTAAACTTTTACCAAATCAGATCAAACTAACAAAGTTGACAAGCTTTATAGATGAGAGAGCCTAAGTATGATAGATTAAACGTTGAAAATCTATATAAACGTAAATCCATACAAATTGATAGATTAAATATGAGAAAGTAAAACAAAAAGGGAGATTGTGAGAAAAGGGCGAACTTGATTCTAATCCGGGAAAGTTTTTAAACTTTTCAGAAGATGCTAGTCAGATGTGGTTAATCTACGGAACTAATATGAAATTTATATAGATGCTAGGCAGATGTATAATCTTTAAAATAAAAATATATATATATATATATATACACTGTGTGCACGACGTTCAAATGCTGAGTCTTTCTTTAAGTAAGTCTTTCATTTTTCTTATTATATTTCCCAGCAAAACGATTTGTTCAAACGATTTTTATAAAGGGAAGAAAAGAGTATTTAGTTTTTTTTTTCAAACGTCCTGATTTAATTATGATATTACAACGATGAGAAGTATTACATAGACGATTCTACAGTCGACAATTCTATCACCTGATAAGGATACACTTCTAACTGCACCGCTCCGAGCCACACTGTAAGATCAATGTTTGATGGTACACGTTTCACCATGCTGAAGATCTATTGTAACCATTTTCTCTATAATCTGCATATTTTGTATTTTCTCGTGTTTGAACCCCAAACCTACGAGTATAGAAACATTAACGAACCCTTATTAAACTACTGGATTAAAGGACTTCCTTAGAAGAGTACTATGTTAATTTTAATTTTTGTGGGGCCGATTTATGAAAATCTAATTACACAATCTTGTAACTTTAAGTTTTTTTTACTGATTCTAATTTACTATGTTAAATAATTGTAAAAAATAACTTTAAATCTACTTTGTGAAGTCCTGATCAGAGAAAAAAAATCTATTGTGTAAGGTATATAAATTGCAACATGGAAAAAATATTCATTTGTCTGAAGTTAAACATTGTTTTTTGTTTGAATTTGTATTTGTATGAAATCTCTATTTTAAGTTGGTTAGGGGTAGAATTTGGCTTTGGTCAAGAGGTGACTACAAGAAAATTCTAATGGACATAAGGATTTTATCCCGCATAGATTGTTACGGAACACAGTCCGTAGCTCTGCACTTGGTGTTCTAATGGGCATGCTCATATCCTCGCTCATCAATACATTGGGTGATTTGGATCTTTTTACCCTTATTTCTCGGTTTTCTTTTAGTTTCTTATGTTTGGGCTATCGTTTGTTTTTGTTTTCTTTTTTTTTGTTTTGGAAGTTTTCTTTGGCTTGCTGGCTGTTGAACCGGTTCCCATCTAGGGGAGTTGACCTCGTTGACTCAGCGGAATGCGTTAGTTTGTTTTCAGAGGTCGGAGTAGCGTATACATGAAGCAGTGCTCGGCAACTTCGATTAATAGCAAGGTGAAAAATGAAAGATCATTTTCTTGAAATGATGCCGAATAAAGTGTAGACAAGCAATGTGGAAAGAAAAGACGTTGAGATCGGAAAAAGACAATCAAAGTAGGGAAATAAGAAGCTTGGCAATTATTGGCCTGGAACAAGGAGTTAATGTTCAAAGACAGGGTCTAGCAGTTAATTATGGGGTCAAAAAACTGCTAAGCTCGATCTAAAACTCTTATTCTCTCAAAGTTACTCAAGGTCGGTTATCTTTTTCTCTCCTGGTATCTATGTCTTTGGTGCTGAATTTGCTTCTGTATTTATAGCGGTTGGAGCTGGGAACTGTAGTTTGGCAGTGGATGCCCACATTTTATGGCAGGTTATCATTTTGCCGATGCTTCTGAGATAGGGGAGTTGTTCGCATATTAGTCTTAGTATGTCATCATTGCTAACTTTCCTTCTTAGGCCGACGTGTTGCATGTTGTGTCGGAAAAATTATTCAGAGATCAACTTTACATTTTTTACTTCGAGGATGCATTGAATGCGTGTCGTGTCGTGGGCACCTTCTTTATCCAGCTGGACTTCATTATGGTTGAGATGACTCCTTCGTGGGCCTTTAGAGGGAAATAATGGGCCGGATTCGATTTGAGGCTTTGGGAGATTAATGTGCTTTCCTCACCCCTTATAGTAAGCCCTCGAGCCATATGACGTGTCCTAAAGTCATTGGGCAAAGACGCATAAATGTTTGGTGGAAATCGAGGTCGGCACACCCTCTTCCTTCATTATGACTGGCACATGTCTTGAAGAGTTTTTCATACTTAATGATGAAAAGACCCTTTGCCTTCCAATCTACTCTATAAATGGGATTTCTTGTCCCCTTGACTCCCTATCTTGGTGTTCCTTATATACTCCTCTTAAGGCGGTTCCCTATTTCCTCTTCTGCCCCCAAGTCGTGATTATTGCTTTACAGAAATATTCCATTTTTCTTCGATTGTCAAGATTATCCCTCGAAACTTGAAATTTATCTTCCAGACTTGACATTTATCTTCTCCTGCGAACAATTGATCCGTCATAGTATCCTTGGGTTCAATCCAATCTATGACCGTAAGTGGGGTCTTAGCCGCGTTTTAGACCCTTTTGGGGCCATTTTTCGACTTCAACGTTTTACGATCCCTCTGAGACAGAACCGTCAGTACGACATGAGTTTTGTAAATTGTTCAAATTACTCGTATAGTTGAGGTAAACTTTGCTGTTAAGTAAACCATTCATGTTTTATATGAACCATTTCAATTCATACTAGAAAATAAGTCTTTATGATTTTATCATAGAGTTCCAACGAAAAATTCCAATAGAGACTAAACAAGAGGCAGGGTGATCGAGGTTCAAGAAGAGGTATAATCGGAACCGCGACAGGTGGTGCTGATCCAACTCGCCTGATGGCTAGCTGCGTCGTGGTCGAACCAACTCGAGGGTAATCGTTCAAGTCCTGTATCGTTCAACCCCTGGATTAACGAAGTCCTGGATCATTTAAGGATCTGATTAATTCGAGGCTCTGCTGAAACCAATGGGTCGGGAACATCACTCAGATGTTGTTTGAGCCCGAGGAACGATATGAAGATAATCAAGGGGTTTGCTTCAAATTTGCATGAGTTTCGAAAAGAGCTATTTTATTGTGCGCTCAGGGAGAGAGTCAGTCGATGAGAGCTGCATTCCTATTTTTAGTAGATGGGGCCGAAAGGGTATCTTGATTAGATATATGTTGGTGTTTTTCTTTTCAAGATATCTAACCTTGTACTTGCTTTATTTGTTTTGCGGTTACTAATATTCTGCCTTGATTCCTAAGGACAGGCCTATTGTTAGAGATCTTCTTCGAGAGGGTCCATATTTCTGGGGATATTTTTTTCCAAGACGAGTTTGTCTTGCGGTGGCGTATCATCTTTCTTGACTCCAAGGGATGAGTTCTTTCCTTTCAAAATTCCGAGGGAGAGGTCGCGGTCTCCCAAGGACAAACACCGTTGCCGGGACAAGGACGGAGATGCCGTTGATGTGTTGAAGTTTCCTTCGAACGACATGTTCCACACTTTTTTCGCTTGGTAGGCAAGTGGAAGTGGTACTGATCGGGTCGATGTAACAGCAGCTCGGTACTGTGGGGTCCGACCTCAAAAAATTATTCAATTTTCGGGATGCCTCTCCCAAGAGTGAGCCCGTCAGGTCACCACAATTTACGAAAGCATCGAGGCATGCTCAACCGGGTTAGTCCTTGCTTTCTGACGTGCCAAAATTTTTGCTAACTTAAAATTTTTAGGGTCTCCTTATCATGAGTGAGCCTCTCAACACGAGTCTCTTGGAGGCACGCACATCTCGGTTCAAGGCGATACAATTGATAAAGAGATCGCCCGCTTGACGGGTGAGATGGCAACGAATTCTCTTCGCGCAAGAGAGCTGGGCGCGAAGGAGGCTTGTCGAGCGTACCGGAGAGGGGAAGAGGGATGTCCCAGGATTCATAGAGATCCGTCACATCCAGTTCAACGAAGGAGTTCGTTTGAGCTGAAAAAGACGTTCATGTCCATTGGCGGCTACCGCGCAGCTGTCGCAGGTGCCGTGGCGGATTGTATCTCCTACAGCCTCTGAGTAATTCTTACGAAGAGGAGATGCCAACTAGTCGAGTCATATGCATAGGAATGAAAATAGAGACTCCATGATTCCCCAGATCGAAGAGAGGATTTAGGCATCAGTGGGCTACAATTCCCGTATCTCCGGATTGGAGGAGATCGGAATGGGAGTCCCCGTAGAGACTGGTGAGGTGAATCAGCCAGCAGCCCCTGTTGTCGACTGCTCGTTAGGAGGTTGATGTCCGGACACGATGATCCTGATCTGTAAGATGTCGTCGTACTTGATGGAAAGTGTTTCCCTCTCATTGTTAAGTGTCTACTTATGCTTGCCAAGTGTGGCATGTTTTATGTTTGCTTAGTCTGGGTTTTGTCGTGTTAGATTGTTAGGACTGGCCACTTGTGGCTTCGAGTCCCTTGCGCCTTGCGGATTGATCGAATGAACTATGCTTTCTTTAAAAGAACCTTAGAGTGTTTGAACTGATTATGGAGAATAGAATATGAGTTGTCGTCTCATATTCTGACTTTGGGTGACTCTTTCCGTTCGTTGCTCGATTAAGACGAAATGTTCAAAACGTTTTTCCAAAATCTTTGCGAATTTTTGTGAGCATTTAGATATGAACGAAGAGACAAGTTTTAAGAAAATTATTTTTATTTGATATATGCCTTGAGATTAATAGACCAGTGTGTTGGGTTTAGTGAAAGAGCTAGGTTTACTCTCCGGTTTAAGGTTTTGCGATGACTGATCGTCTGTTGGGTTACCTGTTGCGATTTTAACCTGATTCATACTGATTTTAAAGTCCCTCGATAGTTCTCGATTATACGACTTGTATGATAAGAATAATCATCTCTCCAAAGAAATTTTTAAGTCTTTGGAAGTGCTGACCAAATTTTTTTTATTAGCGCTCTATTATCCTAGTCGGCATGAATGAGGACCAATGGAAGGTCCGTTTTGTCGTTCTTTTAGAAGACAGTCAATGTATTCAGCGGCGGCCAGTCGACGAATATAATGTAAGAGAACGTGCTTGTTTATAGTCCGCGTCGGACTGTTTTGCGTTTCAAGATTGAAGATATATGTTCAAAGATTTTACGCGACTTCTTGCTTTGTTTCTTAGAAAAATGCCATCCGTGAAAAATGGTTTTGAAAGTTTGAGGGTGGTCGTCTCGTGTTTTGGTCGGAAGTCAGTTTCGACCGTGTAACGAAGAAATTTTTGTGAAGTATTGACGAAAACATTTTTTCCCGTTTATAAGTTTGAATAGTTTTTGATAGACTGATTTTATCGTAAAATTTTATGTTTCCGGACTGTACGATAGATGTTTCGTTCGTACTTAGGAATTTCCGAGCGTGTCTTGTGATGTTTATGCGATAAAAAGAGACTTGCGAGGCTTTCTGAAAATCCTTATTGAGTACAAGAGAGAATGTTGAAATTGTGGAGTATATGAGTTTATTTATACATACCCACTCCTCCCCCTTTTTAGAGAGGGATAGTTGAACTCGTCTTTCAACGAGCTGCTTACGTACCCATTCGAGGATCAAGCCATCTTGTAGTTTTTAGTTTGTGCGCAAGTGTGTTTACTCAGTGGCCTGCATCGCTCGTCTTGGTTGTAGCCAGGTCGATGTCTTCTTCGTGTATATCTCCTCTGGTTGGGTCAGGGCGTTAGGATCAGAAACCTAATGGTTTTGGCTGTCCGGAACAGTTGCTTGAGTAGGCGATGTCTAATCATCTTTCTTCGAAGTGTTTTTCGGCCTATGCGCTAAGTTATCTTTGCGTTTTTTGGTTTTACCGTCCCGGTGGCCGTGAATTTTCCTCAGCTTATGCTCAGCTAAGTAGAAAAGTAGCGATTGCTTATAACTTCCCCAAATTACAGAAATTTCATTAGGAGTCGGGAAATTCATGCCTAGATTATATGTCGACGGGGATCTGCCTTCATGGCGTTTATCCAAGGAGTTCCCATAATGACGTTGAGTAGAGGGCTATAGGTGGTCGCACGTCTGCGAAGTTGACGATTTTTGTAACTTCATTTGCCATGGACTAGCAGTTTGATCGACCCGAGAGTCATCAATGTTATGCCGAGAAACCGGTTAACGGTTTTGGCGTTGGTATGACTTCTCCCAGCTCGACGTTCATTTCTTTGAGAGTGTCACGGAAGATGACGTTGACCGTGCTTCCGTGACCACGAGGATTCCAGCGACTTCAAGATATCTGATTACGAGATCAATAAGGAGTGGTCTCTGTGGGGCTGGTCGATTCCACGAGCTTCCCCTCTTATTTGAAAGGTAACAACTCTGTTTGTACGTTGCATGGTGGAGACCAGCTTGGCCAGATTGAGCTTGACTCAGCTTTCCGCTGATAGGATTTGATCGATGAAACCGTATCGCTGTAGTACTGCGACCCTCCGATGATTATGTGCACTCTGCGAAGATTGTTGTCGCTGCCCTTTTCGTGTACCTCCTTCGTGTTTTTCGCCCAAATTGTCTTCCCGAGATGAGTTCTCTGATTACAGGGTCTTATCAGTCTTTGGGGAAGATCGGACTCGCGGATGAGGTCCTTTACGCTTATTATATCGGAGATCTCTCCTGTGAGCAACTTACGCAGCCAATCTTTCCCCGAGAAATTTGCAGCTGACATTCGTGGTGACCTAGGGTTCTGGTGGAAGTCGCAGAAGGTGCCCTCGTTGTAATTTGAATTTGATCCATGTGTTGTCCATTGTTTCGCCATTTTCTGATCGGATGTGATGCATAGTTGTGCGCTCCATGGAGATATTGTCCCTCGTGTTGGACATACTTGTCGTTACGAGCGTTTTTCTTTTTCGGTTGATCTTGATGCTGAATCTTTTGAGGGTGTTTTCGTCGGCTTATGATTTTGCGACAAGACCTTGGTACATTCTTCAATAATGATGTAGTCCATCATCCTGGATCATGCGTGTTTTGTCGAGGGTTATCCACTTCCTGAATTTTGACTTGTACCAGAGCGTTTTGCGGAGTACGTCTATACCTTGTCGCTTATTCCTCTAAACTGGACATGGCGATTTTGAATATGTTCATGAAATCGCGGAATGGTTCGTCTTCCTTTTGAGAAAGGCTCCAAAGGTCGACATCAGAGGTTTCTCGATCCATGAACATAGAGTATAGTTTGAGAAACTCTGAAGCGAGTTGGCGGAAACTTCCAATGGAGTTTCACCTAAAGTCGGGAAGAACCAATCAGCACTGCTCTCCTTCGAGGTTATCGACGAAGAGGCGGCAATGGCCGGTGTCTCTTTTCGTTTTCTCTGAAATTTTCTTTTCCCATTGCGATCTGTAAGGCTTGTAGGTGCGCCTTGGGATCAGTCGTACCGTTGGATCCAAATCAGTCAGTGTCTTCTTGAATTATCGGACTGATCGCTGGGATTCAAATCGACACGTTCGTTACTCGTGTTCCTCTGTTTAGCTTTAAAGGTGGAGGGTTTTCAGAGTTTTTCTCTGAGCAGGGGTTGTCTCGCTGGTATTTTGTCCTGATGGATTTTCCCATGAGTGCCGAGGGCCTGTCCAAGGGAGTTGCAGAATCGATTCTTCTCCTGTGAACCCTAGTGGTTCACGAGGACGAACTACTCGGTTCCTCACTGCTAGGGTTTCGACCTGTTTAGCGAGAGACCCCATGAGTTTTTCATGTTTTTCCAACTTTTTTTCAAAAGCGGAGAACATCGTTTTTACTTCCTTGAATGCCGCGGTGTTCAGCGTTAACCGCGAGGTAATGTTCATTGCTGGAATGTTGGACATCGTCTTCGATTCCTCCATCGTCGCAATTTTTCGCTTGGTCTGATCGTCAGTAGACATGTCTGATTGAGCATTTGTGGCTGAGAGTTAGAGTGATCCGTATCTCTCTCTCCTTCTAGGGCCAAACTGTGGGAACCAAAATTGTAGTGTCGATTTTCGCAAAATAAGGAAAGTCAAGAAACCTAACTTTCCAGAGGTCCCAGATTTCTGCTAAGCCAAACGTCAAGCAATCAGACATTAAAAACAGACATAGTAAATAATCGAATTAAACGAGAGAGAAAAGAGCGTCTTATTCAATTTCATGAATGAGCGTTACAATAGGTAAAGCTTTCGGCGCCAAGAGCTGTTGGCCGAGTTGCCTAGTTCTAACCACCTAGACTTCGTTACCTAGTTGAGTCGCAGCTCGAAATTAGAAAACGGAAAATTTCCTAAACGCTCTATACGTACTGAGTTTTCTGCTGTGTATTTCGTGTCCCCTTGACTCTTTAACTTGGTGTTCCTTGTATTCTCCTCTTAAGGCGGTTCTCTCTTTTCTCTTCAGCCCCCGAGTCATGGTTTATCGCTTTTCTCTTGAACTTGACATTTATCTTTCAGACTTGACATTTATCTTCCCTACAAACAATAGATAAACTGTCATTGTATCCTTGGGCTCAATACTATCTAAAACGTAAGTGGCTCTTAGCCGCGTTTTAGACCCTTTTAGGCCATTTTGACTTAACTTTTTTACCCATCCCTTAGAGAGAGAACCTTAGATACGACGTCGGTTTTGAAATAGTTCAGATTCACTCGTATAGTTTGAGGAAACTTTGGTGTTTAGTCAACAATTTCGTTTTATGCAAACCATTGAATTCATAACAAGTCTTTACGGTTTTTATCATAAAGTTCCAACGGTAATTTCAATAGAGACGAAATAAGAGACATTGCGATCAAGTTTCAGAAGAGTATTGACTGTAACGAGACGGGTGGTTCTGATCCAACCCACTTGATGCGCGAACTTGTTGATCCAACATGCCATCAGGCGGGTTGGATGAGCTGATCCAACTCGCATGAAGGCGAGTTGGATGGAGACAATCCTAATCGCCATCAGGAGAGTTGGACGGAGACCCTCCAACTCTACCTCATGCGAGTTGGTTTTTGTCCGTTCAAGTTGCCGTTGGGCGGGTTGGACACAGTTGCTTTGGTTATTGTGTTGCTCGATTGTCCTTTCGATAACTTGCCATCCAATCATTTTTTTTAATTTGCCACAAGGTTTCAGTTGTGGTTTCCTGCGCTTTTTGTTTTTCAAATGTTTCTGCAGAATTTTAGTCATTTTTGACCGATTTTGACACCCCAACATCTACTTTACATTGTTTCACTTTTAGGATGCATTGAATATGCGCCGCGTCGTTGCTCCCTCGTTATCCTACTAGGTCTTTCGTTGTTGGACTGACTCCTTCGTGGGCTTTCAAGGGACAATTTAAAAAAAAAAACAATATTGCACAAGGTTCCAGTTGTGGTTTCCTCTGCTTTGGTTTTTTCAAAGTTTCTGCAGAATTTTTAGTCATTTTCGTGTTGAACCGATTTTTGACCCAACATCTACTTTAACATGTTTCACTTTTAGGATGCATTGAATACGCGGCCGCGTCGTTTGGCTCCCTCGTTATCCTAACTAGTTCTTCTTGTTGTTGGGACTGACCTTTTGTGGGCTTTTCAAGGGGGACATTTTAAAAAAAAAGTTTAAGAATATTGGGAAAATTTCGTAAAATTTTGTAAAAATCCTTTAAAGTTTAAGGACGATATAAAATGAAAATAATCGTACAACAATTTTTTCATTTCAAAATTGAAATCATTCTTTTGAAATGGGCGTTCTCTTAATAGATTTTCTTTAAGTTTTTCGTCAGCAAAGAGACACCCTAAAGAAGAAACATGACTAAAATATTTTCATTTAAAGTGGCAAAAAGACTCTATATGCCTATACTATATATAAATAAAAGAAAATAAAAATAACAAATAATCTTTCTCTATCAGTTTTCGAATTATATGCTTTTCGAATTTCAAAGACTTTTTATAATAAAATCAATTTCCCGAATTTTTTTTTGAAGTTTTATTTTATTTTTATTTCTTTAATTCTTGCTTTTTGAATTTCGAAAATGTTTATTGTACAACTATTTTTAAAAGTTTTCTTTCTAAAAATTTAATATTTCCTATTTTTTTTCCTTCTAAAAAAAAAACATAACCTCCACCTCTCAAAATTCCACTAATTTAACTATACAACCCTAATTCTAATTAATTAGTCCTAGGGTATACAGTGTATATTCCTACCTCTTTACTGAATTTTGGTCATTTTGCTTTCTTAGAATCGATACTTGTGTACAAAATACAATTTAGACTCTCCTTCGCGGGGTATTTTTCTTAAAAGTTTCTTGAAAAGTTAAAAAATTTTTAAAATGAAAAAACAATAGTAACACTAATAAGTTATTTCTAAAAAAAAAATGAGATTTCTTTTTCTTGCAAAATAATTTGTATGAGGTATTCGTTGCAACTTCAAAAGTATACCTATTCATTAGTAACCAGGTCTAAGCCATCTCGTTTTTTGTTTCTTTCTTTGGTCACAAGTTAAAGTAATTGTTTGTTCTCCAAGTCAAACTGTATGAACATCGTTTGTTTTAATCGTTGTATTTTAAATTTTCACAGCCGCTATTTGCTTATTGTTATTGTACGAAGTTCTTCTGTTAAGTTTACTATGTATTTGAATACAGTTTTTTGTTTACATGGCCGACAAAAAAGACCTAATGTATTGTATGCAGTCTTTGTTTTATGTTGTACTTTAAATTAAAGTCTTCTGTTTAAATTGTCATCATATGACTATATAATCGCAACTTTGGAAATATATTAAATTGCTCATTATAAGAAATCCATAATGCAACTTGAAATATACCTTATTATGTGAGGTCATATTTTTTTAATAAATTCAAAAAAATCGCTGTACTAACAGTAAACCAAAGCAAAAGGAAAACTAAGTCTAATGCCAAAACTAAACCAAAGTAAAAAAAAAAAACATACTAAAGCCCGAAGTAAAAAAAGGAAAATCCTTTAAATACACACGGACTAGATTTCCTTTTGCTAAATAAAATACACAGAACTATTTTGGATCCCCGTTTTAATAACACAAAACTTATTTGTATTCCGGCCTATTACATAACACACATTTTGAAATTCGTTGATTTTACACACTTTTTTAGACGGCGTCAACCCTACATTTCAACGGAAGTGACGATGGCGGTTACTGTTTTAATTCGAAACATGTTTAACTTTGCATAATTTTTAAAAAATATATGAACTAATTTTCATTTGCTAATAAATTCACTAACTATTTTGGATCCCCGTTTAATACACGAACTAATTTTTGTTTCTCATTAAATACACAAAATTTTAAATTTGCATATTTTACACATCGATTTAGATGATGTCAACTATGTTTAACAGAAGATGATGTGGTTAAACTATGAAAAGTAGACTCTCTCTCAGTCAAAACCTCTTAACTCGATTGAACTCTAATTCAAGTTATTTTAAATTCGAGTTACACATATTCTGATTCAACCTCTTGTATTCTCGAATTTTTTTTTCTTTTGCTAATAAAATACACGAACTATTTTGGATCCCCGTTTAATACACAAACTAATTTGTATTTCCTATTAAATACACAAACATTTAAAATTCGCAGATTTTACAAACTTTTTTAGACAACGTCACTACATTTAACGGAAATGAAGATGACGTTACTGTTTTAACTAGACACATGTTTAACTTGCATAAAAAATTCCTTAAGAAAACATGAACTAATTTTTATTTGTTAATAAATACACTAACTATTTTGGATCCCCGTTTAGTACACGAACTAATTTTTGTTTCTCATTAAATACACAACTTTTAAATTTGCAAATTATACACATTGATTTAGACGACGTCAACTATGTTTATTAGAAGATGCATGTGGTTAAACTGTGCAAAGCACGCTCTCTCTCAGTCAAAACTTCTCAAGTTGAATTGAACAATATATTCAAGTTAGTTTCAATTCGAGTTTGACACCATAATCTGTTTTAACCTCTTGTACTCTCAAATCGATTGATTTGTGGCATTTTATTTAAAGTTAACCAATGACCTAAAGATTCCAAATAAAAATTTCTTTTAATTTTAAAAATTATTTTAGTGCTTGTAATTATATTAGTTGTCTAATTTTATTCTATAACGATTTAGTAATTAATTTACATTTATAAAAATAATGATATAAGATTAACAAATGATTTAGATTTCACTTTTTCTAAAACAATGTTAAGTTAATTAAAACTAATGATTACAGAATTCAAAAATGATTAGAGATTTTAGAGTATCAAATACAGTTTTTTGAGTTTAGATTTAAGATTAGAATCTCAAATTGGAATTTAAGATTAAATATAAGATTTGAAGTTAAATAATAGAAAGTAATAGAGTTTTAAGACTTTACTTAGATTTTAGGGTATATAATTAATTCAGATTAGTTTTAAAATCTGGAGTTTAGAATAAGGTTTAAATTAGGGTTTGAGGGTTAAAGTTTGAGTATAAATTTAAGATAGAGATTAATTTTTGAGTTTATATTTGAGATTTGATGTCAAAATTTTATAGTTAAAATTTTTGTTTAGAGTTTAGGGGTTGTGTTCAAAGTTTATGTTTAACGTTTTGAGCTTCTGATTTAATGGAGACATATAAATGAGTGAGAGGGAAAGTGAAAAAGAGTGAGAGGGAAATCATTATTTCCCGCATTAATTATGCATAGCGTTTCAAAATTGAAAGTGCTATGTATACAATGTTGCAAAATGCGTTTGAAAATTAAAAATCGTACCAACTAACATAGGTTTCTAGTTTTACAACCACTATCTAAAAGTAAGAGGTATGTCAAACATAGCACAATCAAAAAAACGCTATCTTGTTATGCTATTAAAACCTAGATTTCTTGTAGTGTGTATAAAGTCTTTGTTTATGTTGTATTTATTAAGTCTTTGTTTAAATAGTATAGTAAGAGTTATAATGCAACTAAATATTTTTGCCTTACAATTTTTTTGAAAAAAAATTATATTTAAGTTAGCATGTATAAAAAATAATTAAATATGTATTATGTAAAGTGTTTGGGACAAATATTTTCCTTTAGATGTCTTTTTATAAAAGGTCATCTGTCCCGAAAATCACCAACCTCTGTTTCTTGATCGTCTTTTCCGATAACTTGTCGTCCAATGCTTTTCGAGTTGCACAAGGTTCCAGTTGTGGATTCTCGCTTTTTTTTTTTTGTTTTTCAAATGTTCTTTCGGGAATTTTTAACCAATTTTGAACCCAAATCGACTGACACCAAGCCCATCACAATCGATCGACACCCACCCTTTGACATCAGTCGACGACTCTGACCTATGGAAAGATATGGCTAACCCAGATTACGACACCCCCTATCTTGAAGAGGAAGCAATCGAGTACCATGCTCTTGCACTAGAGGTAGCTGGAAATTTCAGAGGGATCCGAACGAAACTGGAATTCAACATCGATCAACGATATTAGCTGGTTAACCACCTGCATGGAATAAATTAAGTAAAATAATGGACTCTACTAATCATATCATTCAGAGAAAGCACACGAATGGAGCAGACAAAGCACCAATCGATCGACGTTTCACGCGGACCATTTAGAAAGAGGCTGATAACTGAGAAGCTGTTGGAATATAAACTTGATTGAGTTTATGAATCTCAAGGAATGATGATAGAAGATATCGCCAGGAGATTGGATGACATATTCATACCCACATATAGGAGGATTGACTGGCTACACAACGCATTGACAACGTTCAGGAGTGGATGAGTCAAATTGAGATCACTCAAGAGAAACTGGACAACCACGAAGGAGAGGTGAAGAAACCATAAGAGCTTCATTGGTACCTGGTTCCAGATGAGCAAACAAGATGTGGACACTTGTTTCCAACAAGTGATACTCAACACCCATCTTAGTCCATACAGTGCTAAACGTCAAGCTAAAGACTATAACCATGCACTGAGTGGGAGGCAACCTAGTATTAAGTATGTTTTTAAAAAAAAAATTTCATGATTTTACTAATTTTTGTATTTTTCTTTATTTGTAGGTAAACAAACTAAAAAGATCGAGAACCACCATCGGTCGACGACGGAGCGCAACCATCGGTCGATACCGCTCCCATCGGTCGACACTCATCACAGAGTCTGATATCGAGTTCGTCCTTAAGCTTTTACGTATAATTTAATTTTTCCACCTAACCAAGACGGGATAATACCGGGGAAAATGTTATTTAAGTCTGGGGGAAGTTTTACTGATATTGCTATCTATTTTGCCTTTTATTCTTATGTATTTAATTGGGTTTTATTGAATCAAGAAAAGGATTATGATTAGATTTAAATTTTTACTTATTATCTAACTATTCAATCGCACAATTCTAGATTTGTTGATTGCAAAGAGTACTAGAGATACGCAAAGTGGATCATCATGTCACTATATCCTCACTTGCTTAGAAAGTTTGAAAGAACTGAGCTAACCTCCAACCTAATACTGACTTATTTTCTTGCTTTGGGGATTGGAATACATTGGATTGGATTCTTCTTGAAAGCCTGAAGGTAAAGTCTCTATGCTTATGCTTCCCTTCTCACTCTATCTTCACCATATGTATATAAAAGATTGAGATAATTTCCTGAAATTTGCAGAAGGGCATGTAATTTACCTATGACCCCTATTATTGTAATTCAGAAAGGAATGATCACATATTGTCGAAGCGTGTGATAGGTAAATTACCGGTGTCCCCATTATTCGCCTACACCTTGTTGAAAAAAAAGATAGATAAGAAAAAATAAAGATGAAAAAGATGGAATGTATCAGCATCATTGACTCATCGGACTTATAAAAAATATAAAGAGATTCAGAGAAGAGAGAATGAGGGAAGAAAGAGATTAGAGAAGACTGCCTATATGTTCAGATACTTACAAGGGTAAGAGTCCATGTGTCCTATGATCGATACTCCCGAAGGTAAAACATGGACTTTTATTTTATTCAAGAAATGAGGTTAGTAGAGGGGGTGAGTCAGACTAGTATTTCTAAGTTTTAGTAGAATTGGTTTGGTTGCTATACTAGGATAAGGTATATAAAGTTTCTCTAAGATTGACACTTTTTTATGTGGTTGCGACAATTTAAAGGTGAAATATTGAGCACTAGATTTTGTGAGTCCCTATGTTTCAGACCTTCTTCCACAGTTTACCCTTGTTTTACTTGAGGATAAGCAAAATGTTAAGTCTGGGAGAGTTGATAGGTCCTAATATTTACCCCTTTTAGACCCTTTTATAGGCCTATTTGGAGTCTTTTATGTGTGTCTACGATTTTTTTAAAAGTCTTATTCGGGTCCAGGTGCATTTGAAGGCATTATATAGATTATGAGGCTTTCTGGAGCTCAAAGAGAGAGGGAGAGGAACCCCGTAGCTGGTCAAAATCATCTATATACGAGTTGAGACAAAGGCCTAATTTAACACACATAATCCCAGTTCACAGAGTACCTGACTTAAAGGCCAAGTCACAAAAATTACAAAATTGCGCTTGCACGAGTTTTACCTTGTTTTTATTAACCTTGCTTGTGTTTTATGTTTACAGAGCTCTTTAAAAGTTTTAGAGATTTTCATAGAAAATATAGTAGTTTTTTGGGAGAAGATTAAAACTTCTTTCAATCTTTGTATTAGAACCCTAGTTTTTTTCTATCCCTGATCTTATGTATTTTTTATGTTTATGATTAGTCCGAGTAATTTTAAGTGAACTTATCGAATCTGATCATTAATGCTTGACTAAGAATCCATCAATCGAAGTCGTTTGCATATCATCGATCGATGGTCATTCCGAATTTGCATACAAAAGTTATAGGACTCTGAGCTTGGCCACAGACTGATATAAATTATATTTACTTATTAAATTTGTGTTCTATGATTGAAAACCCCTTGGTTTCTATCCATTATAATTTACTACCTCAAAACCCTTGATCTAGTTATTTTCATTAATTCCTTTGAACAACCAACTCATTCCTGATTTACTAGTTCTTAAAGTTTATTTAATTTCCTAGCATAACTAAGTTGATTATAAAATCTATTGTGTGTCTTCACTTTCTGGAGTTGATCCTTAAGTACTACAGCTGAACCTATTATTTGAAAGAGTAATCATTATCTCTAGGGTATTTTGACGCATGTATTAGTTATCGTAAATACAATCGGCCAGAACGTTTTTCTGAAATCTTTTCATGTTTAGATAGAAACTCTTTCTTTCTTGTCTGTGATGAAATACACTGAGATTTGTTCTCATATCCTTAATTAAATAGGTTCGGCTTGTGTGTACTGTAGTTCATTCGATATTTTCTTCTGGTATTTGTTTAACGAATACTTTTGTGAAAGATTTTAGTCATTGATTCGTCATGACTGATTTTGAACCCAACAGTTAGCCCCCAGCATGCTAGAATATTTATGATGTTCTTTTCGAGGTGTTGTTAGGTATGTTAGGCATGTTAGGCCGTGTTAATGGCTGAAAACTTCGAGGGTGAAATGATTTTCACTGTAATTTATTGTGGATTTTCCCTCCTTTTTCTCTTCTATAAGCATGGAGTGAGTTTCCATTCTTACTTGCTCACCACTCACTTTTCCAACGAGTTCTTAAGGTAGAAAATTCTTTGTCACTTCTCTTTTTTTATTGTGTCAACTAGTAAAAGGGATGACTAGGAGTACTTCACGTTCCACTCACAATCCGGAGAGTTCTTTTGTCCAACCACCTCCTTTTGTCGAAGAAGTTTCATGCGAGTCGAATGATGAAAGTAATTCCAAAGTGGAGTTTGTACCGCACTCCGTTGATCCAAAGAGGCTGCGGCATACTGGTTAAATATGTATGGTATTGTACCACCTCCACCACCTGATATGTGTCTCCGGAGAAACGTCATAGCAAGGAAAGTTTTACGATAGACCAAGCAAAAGTGTTTAACCTTTCCTTGGGACCATTTGCAATTTTTGTAGGGTTACGAACGATGTAGAGTTTTGCTTACCAAACTTTGGAGAGAATGTCGAGACTCCTCCTCCAAGTTACTTTCGGTGTTCCAAGCGCATGTTTTGGGTAGTCGTTTTGTGGTTTCCCATCCTGGATATCATATTTCAAACTATGAATCGTTCCAGGGTGTCGATCAGCCAAATCAGCCCTCATGGCCTGCAACACCTCATAGGGATATTAAAGCATCATCGATCAACACCATAGAGGGACCATCGGTCGACATTAGGTGCGACCATGGATCGACTACACCTGCCTACCATCGATCGACGCTCTCTTACAAAGAGAGGTATTGAGTTTTTATACTTAAGCTATTACTTATGATTTGATTTTTTTCTAACCAATCCTGGGCGGATTACACTGGACAGTGTAATTTAAGTTTAGGGAGGTTACTCATGCTATTTGATTTGTTTTGAGTCTTATTTACTATATATATAGGTGGTTTTCAAAAAGTTTTATTGAGTCAAGAAGGGGACTATGATCAAGATTTATTATTAACTAACCACACTTTAGCACCATCTTAGAAGGTTGTTTGCAGAAATTTCTAGAGATACCAAAGTGGATCATCTTGCCATTATATCACACTTGCTTAGAAAGTTTGAAGGAACCGAAGCTGATTTCCAACACTAATCCTGACATTATTTGCTTGCTCTAGGATTTGATATACACTTGATCGGATTCTTCTGCAAGTCTGGAAGGTAAAAGTCTGTGTGCTTCCGAACAAGATTTGGTGGCTACAACCAGTAAGGCTTGATTCATATGATCCTAGAAAGAGATAAATGTCAAAAAGAAGTGAACAGGATCTGGTGGCTAACAACCATTAGAGCTTGATTCATGAAAGCCTATCCAAATATCTCAATCAATTAAAAAAAAAATGATACCCTCAAAAGAAGGGAGACATTGACTAAGAAGGAGTAAGAAGAAAGAGAGGAAAGGGATCAGAGAAGACTACCTATGTATTCAAGATACTTGCAGAGGTAAGAGTCCACATGTCCTTTGATTGATATTACCAAGGTAAAGCCTGCACTTTTATTTTTTGCAAAGAAATGAAATCAGTAGAGAGGCGAGTCAAACTAGGTATTCACTAAGTTGTAGATAGAATGGATTTTGGTTGCTTATACTAGGATAGGTTATATAAAGTTTCTCTGTGATTGACTTGATAGGATGTGGTTGCAATAAATAAGGGTGACAGTTACACTTAGACATTATGTGAGTCTTTGCTTTTCAAAACTTCTTTCGCAGGCTTGTTTGCTTGAGGACAAGCAAAAGGTTAAGTCTGGGGAGTTGATATAGTTTATATATTACCAGTTTTAGGTCATGTTATAGGCCCTATTTAGGGTCTATTATGTGTCTCTAGGCTATGTTTTAAGGTCTTTACAGGTCCATGTACGTTTTAGAGATATATGAAGATACTTGGAGCTTTTGGAGCATTTAGAGGAGAATAATCCATAGCTGATTATTGAGAGAGTCAAAGTACAAGATTGTCGTCGATCGACGACACAACCTTGGCATTGACCAATGTTACATTACCAAGATCGCTTGATGCTGCACACTTGCCATCGATCGATAATCAATTCACAGACAGCCGATTTCAAGCCCAAGTTAGAGACAAGACACAAGATTACCCTAGACAAATTTTGACCTAGTTTTTAGAGTTCTATATTTATACTTTATGTATCACACACAGAAAAGTGTGGTGGTGCAGTGAGAGAGAGAGAGAGAGAGAGAGGTTCTAGAGTTTTATTATTCTATTATAGTTTATAGGGGAGAATATTCATAACTCCTTAGGAAGATTTGTATTGGAACCAGTATTTTATCTATGCATTATATTCAGACTATTGTTCTTAGTTTAATTATGTCTGAGTAGATATCAACTAGATTTAGGGTTGAATGATAGCAATCATGGATTATCCCAAAAGTAGGATTGCTAGGTTAAGTTGATATCCATCAATTGAGTTGTGCTTAATGCTTGCATTCTAGAGTAGCTAACTACGATCTCGAAAGTAGGACATGGACGACTACGAGAGTAAGTTATGTGCCAGAATAGACTCCATTGAACTAGGTTGTTAGGCGCATGTGAGAGCTGGTCCAATTTGCTTGGTGAACATATCAAATCTTGTTCACACTTCCTTCTGATTCCACCGTCGATCAACATCAGGCCTTATCCGTCGATCGATGGTCTTTCCTTTTGCCCGCATACGAGAGTTGGAGTTAAAAGGGTTAGTTAATATTTAAGTTCTAGAATATTTACATTTCCGTGCTTCCTATTCTCTATAATCCATTAAGCTTGAAAACCCTAGATCTAGCATATTTACATTTGCATCTAGTTAGTCTATTATCATATTTCCATATTTACATTATTATCATATTTCCATATTTATTTTATTAGCATATTTCCATATTGCATCTATACCTTCGAATAAGGAATATTTCCTTAAACTGATTACTTGTTACCAATATATATATTCACCTAGCTTAGTCTTTACAAATAAAAAATCTACTCTGTGGATTTGATCTCTAAGTACTACACATGATCTCTCTTAGCAAGAGTATTGTTTTGTGCGTAGGCGTTGACTGAACGACGATACAACGTAGGCGTTGACTGATGTTCCATGACCAAGATCGATCGATGTTGCACATCTGCCATCGATCGATGTCCAGTACGCAGACAGCCGATTTTCAAGCCCAAGTTAGAGACATGATACACGATTACAATATTACCCTTGGACGAGTTTTGACCTAGAATTTAGGGTTTATATTATACTTTATATATTGCAGAAAGAAAAAGTGTGCTAGGTGTGCTGGTGAGTGTGGGGTGCAAGGTGCTAAAAGTGTTTGAGTGAGGAAACTAAGTGCGCACCACCTCACCATAGTTTTAGGATTTATTTAGGGAGAAGATTCATAACTCCTTAGCGAGATTTGTATTGAAACCCCATAATTTTATCTTTGCATTTTATTCAAATCATTATTTCCTACTTTAATTATGTCTGAGTAGTTATCAACTAGGTTTAGGGTTTATTAATGGCACTGGTGGATTAGCCAAACAATAGAATTTTTAGGGTCATTATTAGATCTATTAATTGAATTGTGTTTATTGCTTGTGTTCTAGAGTAGCTAATTAGAACCCTGATAATAGGATAGTAAGGCGCAAGCGAAAGCATGGTCTACTACCGGAATCTATTTTGTTAAGATAGGTTGCTGGAAACAAATGAGAGTTGATTTAGTCAATCTAGTGAACTTATCAAATTTGGTCATAACGATTGACTCAAGAAACCATCGATGGACGCATGATCATTGCCATCGATCGACGGTCATTCCGTGCCAACAAGCGAGAGCTGAGACATTAGACTTAGTCAACAGATTAGGCGCACATGCGAGTGCTGGTGTCTTTTATATTAGATTTCGAGTTCCATGATTAAATACCTTTAACTTCTATCCACTATAATCCACTTGCCTGAAACCCTAGATCTAGAATATTTCCATATTTACAATACTAGCATTTTTCCATATTTACATGACTAGTATATTTTCATATTTGTCTTATTAACATATTTTCATATTGTATCTATTCTTTCTAATAAGGAATATTTCGTTGACTTGATTACTTGCTACCAATATATATAGTTACCTAGCTTAGTCTTTACAAATAAAAAATCTATTGTGTGCCATTGTTCTTTATAGATTCGATACTTAAGTACTACACTTGATCTCTCTTGACAAGAGTATTATTATTTTATGTGTTAGGATTAAGGGTTAACTTGACCGTTGTTGTTTTATGATATTTATATCCTATTAGAACGTAAAAGCACACACAAGTCACTTCATAATAAAGATTAAGTTTACAATTCAAAATACAAATTAAAATCTTCAAATTAAAAATTAAATGGTAAGTAGCAACAATGTTTTGGCATAACTAAAACATGACTTTCATTCATATTAAGCAGTCTAGTTCAATGTATCGCCCAAACCCTCCCACACCTTTGTTATCAACCAGTCGGGCTTTCTACAGCTGCCTTCCCATATTTTCTTCAGCTTGTGCATTTTGTTCAGGAAAATGTCCGAGCGTTTTTTTCGAATCCACGTGTAATTAAGCTTGTAAGTAAAAAAAGAAGAAGATTATTTGTGTAAGGTAATCATAGTACGCAAGGACACAAAAGACAAAGAAGATAGAAAGTTTCCACAAGGAAGTAGGACCACTGTGTCTTAACGGCCGGCGGAACAAATCGGTAAGTTAATCAATTGCCAAACTAGTGATCCATTATCAATTTCTTTATACCTATTAAGAGATCGACATTGTATTTCAACCAACCATGAAATTCAAATATTCAGTTAATCGATGAAAGCTAATAATAAATAAATGCGTTTTCACTTAAAATAACAAAAACATCATACCAAATGTTACCGAACGTAGTGATGAATGGATTATGTCGAGCTCGTCCTGACCGGTTGTGTTGATGATATCCAAAACCATCGCAATGATAATTTCTATTACGTTTAATAGGAGGAACAAAAATCCTTAAAATAGTGTAAACCACATTAGTTATCATTCTTAATTAACATAAAAATACAATGCATATACATTGAAATATATGAGAAATATTATATATAATTCAAAATCTCACATATTTTTTCTCTTTAAAAAACTAAAAATTAAAAGGGAAGTTGACTTAAAAAAAACACATATTAGGACATATGACAAGAACCATACAAAACTTATTTTATTACTGCCTTTTTTTAATACCCAGCGAGCCCTTTATTACTTTGTGATAAAAAACGTATTTACAAGAATGTCATCACTTTTTCATTCGATGTAAGCAAAAATCCATGCCACTTAGGAAATCACTGAAGTGGATTAATGAACTCAGCTGTAAAGTGCTGCAAACTGTATTACGACTGAGTAATGGTTACGTTGCAACTGAGTTAAAGAACACATTTGACTTATGAGAAACTGGCCGACTTATCAGCCGTCACTAACGGCTGGCTTATAGAAATCTGGCTGATTTATGAGATAACGGCTGACTTACAAGTTACGGCTGACTTATACATTGGCTGGGTAATTTATCAAAAATTTGACGGAGTTATGGTTAAGACGCGTCATAGTTATGTTTCGCCGGTTGATTTAATGATCATCAGTTGGGTGAGTTAATAAAATTACTGTTGACTTATAGGAGGTTTTTAAGACTAAATTATACTTAATCAGCCATAATTGGCTAAATTAATAGTAAACTGAACTTAATTACGGCTGACTTATTAGCGAAAGATTAATTGCTAAAATAACCTTCATTTGAAGGCTGATTTATTTGACGATACGGCTGACTTAAGATTTTACATCCTAATTCCGACTGACTTATTAGTAAAGATTAATTACTGAAATAATATTCATGTTTCGGCTGACTTACGTTGTACTTGATGGCTGATTTAATAAGACTGAGTTATGTGTTTGTTTGGCGGGTGACTTATTAATTTTCCATGTCATCAACTCTTATTTGACATGTAAAGTAACATTACAACAGTAAAAGAAAGGTTTTTTTAGAACACCATGTCTTATTCTTCATCTTCTTTATCTATCTTCTTCAGCTTTCTCTGAAATCTTATGGATCATGTAATTATTGTTTCCGGTAACTGGATTAAGAAAACAAATATGTATTCAACGCCGATAGTAGAGGGTGTGGAGTTTCTGCATGTAAAGAGTAAACAACACACGAAGAACTCGCAAAGTCGGTACTCGATGGTTACATATTGAATGAGTCGAGGCATCAGATTCAGCTGAGCTACATGTTCTCGAATAAAGCTTTGAAAACAATGGTGCACCGACACTCCAGCAGTGTACTTCTCAAATATTCGACAATTCTGAGGTTTTATAAGCCTAAGGAAAATCGACCAGCTACGTTTCTGTGTGGAGATTACGGAGAACAAAGATGGTGAAATTAGTCGGAATGACATAGTGAGAGAGAAGAGTAAAATGTTATTTAGTTTTATCTCAGAAGTAGAAGTCTCAGAAGTTGAATCTAGATATGAATATTACGACGATGTTTTAAACTTGGAGGAGAAACTCGAAGACAATGAGAATGGCTGCTCGAGTAAAGTGGAAGGAGAAAAACACAAAGTAGGCGAAGAAGATGAAGCAGACGAAGAAAACCAAGAAGATGATGAATTGAAAACCGATTTGATATGTTCTATAACTCTGATGGTGCACTATCTAAAGATGATAACTTCAGCTCATTCGGTGAGTCCCCATCAAAATACAAAGATAACCCGTCGCTATCTCCTAAGAAGAAAACTTAGAACTTGTCGATGAGCGGATCTAAAAGGAATCCGGAGGTTCTAAGGTTGGAGATGTCTTCGCTAAACCTTGCGGTAGGGGAACGATACAAGACTAATGCTGATTCGGAGAGACGACTGAAACTTCTTATAGTGAGGGATTGAGTTCATTTCGATGTAGACATATCCACTTCAGATACACTCATTGTTTCTTGTTGGGGTTGATGGATGTCTCTAGAGAGTTCGTGCTATTGCAGAAGGGGCTTCCAAAACATTCTATATTCGTATTTACGAATTGGAATCATACATGTGTTGTAACTGAGCATTCTAATCGATCTCGAAAAGCAATACCAGATATTTAGGAGAGTTGTACAAGTACATTTTGGTGACGTTGGTCTGTCTGTTCAACCTAGGAGTGTAGGAATAGCTATCAATAAGCAGTTTGGTGTAAGGGTAACTAAAAAGTTACGGCTGAGTTATTTAACTGATTGGGCTGGCTGTATTAAAGATATGGCTGAGTTATTTGTAATGATACGGCTGAGTCATTTAAACGACTAGGCTGAGTTATATTAAAGATACGTCTGAGTTATATTAACATTGTGGCTGACTTAATTCTATGATGCGGCTGACTTATTTGTATCGTTTTTCATGTGGACAGATGGATTAATGGAAATCATATAGGACGCTGAGATTTTCAAGGAAATCGATGAGGGAACTCATGAGAATGGGGTTTGAAAACTGGCCTTCTTACTTCCCATATGATAAGAAGGTTTAAATCCGTGTACAATTACGCGTCTTCAAATCGATGAGTTTGGAAGATTCATGTATGTGTTCCTTTATGTTTGTCCGAGCATAAATGGGTTTCCTTTTCATGCACAAAGTTGTGATTATTTGATGGTACGTTTCTTAATGATAAATACAAAGGGACGCTTCTCACATTACTAGCTCAGGACGGTAACTTTCAGATTTTTCCAATAGCCCTTCGGTGTGGTTGACACTGAAAATGATAACTCGTCACTCTAGTTTTTTACGCAACTATCGGATAGGCATAACTGTATAGGGCGAAGAAATTAGAATTTGTATCCGTTGGCTTCTCAGGGAATCTGCATCTACCATTTATATAAGAACATTTTGGGACAGTACAAAGGAAAAAATGTATTCGTCTAGTGAAGAAAGCAACAAGATGTTTTAATATGTGTGACCTTTACTGTGATGGTCGAGCAGATTGAAGCGATTAATCCTGAACTTCATGGCTACCTCCAAAGAGATGATGTCCGAATTGTGGGCCCATGTTCATTTCCTGGATAAAGATGCAATTTGATGACTACGAACATGAGCGGAACCAATGAACAGAGCACTGTCAAATGCTAGAAGTCTTAACATTGTCTAATTATAAGAATCAATATGGTAATGATGACCAAATGGTTTGGTGACCGGAGAGAAGATGCTAAATCGCAGACAATCACCCTTATGCGTGGTGTAGAGAAACTACTACATGTAAGTCAGCCGAATAGTTCATAAGGTAGCCATAAAGTTCATAAATTAGGGTCGTGTTACTGCCGCCAGCCTGTTGACGGTACAAAGTATTGATGCTCATCACACTCAAGTTACAAATGGATCTTCTGGGGTAGTCTTTGCATGTTGTTTAAATTGCAAGGGAGAAAGTCCACATGCCGGCGTTTCGAACATAGAAATTACCATGTGTGCACACAATTGCAGCTGCTGAGTACCAGAAGGTTTGTCTTATATCACTTGCAGTCCTTACTATTACATCGCTTATTTAGTGAGCCATATGCTGAATCGGTCATGTCGGCTGATTCAGCGCAAGAAGTTTCAGAAAACGTGGCTAACCAACCATGCTTTCCCCCATTTATTCGTCAACAACCATGAAGGCCTAAGAAAACATGATGAAAGCTTTAGAAGTTGCAATTGAAAACAAGTGTCCTAGGAAAGAACACACATGTTCTCGTTGTAGAAAGAGTGGACATAATGTGAAAGCTTGTCCAATGCAAAAAGTGTTTGTATGAATTTTAGTGCTTTTTGTAGTACGGCTGATTTACGTTTAATTTACGACTGAGTTATGGATTTTAATGTTTTTTGTATTACGTCTTGAGTTAAAAGTCCCGCCCATAATATGAAATGTCACGATTTAGTTTACCCTTGATGGCGCTGAGTTACAGTTAAATTACAGCTGTTGAAATTCACGCACAAAATATCAAATGTCCCAATTTAATTTACTCTTAACGGCTGAGTTACAGTAAATTACGGCAGAGTTTTGGATTTTAATGTTTTTGTATTACGTTGTGAGTTAAAATTACCGTCCAAAATATGAAAGGTCATTATTTAATTTACTCTTGACGGCTGAGTTTCGGAAGGACTCGTTAATATTGAAATACATAACGTCGTGAGTAAATTTCCCGCCCAAAATATGAAAATCTTGCGATTAAACTTACTCTTGACAGCCGAGTTATAATTAAATTACGGCTGAGTTTTGGATTTGAATGTTTTCTGTACTACGTTGTGAGTTAAAACTCCCGCCCCAAAATATGAAATGTTGCGACTTAATTTACTCTTGACTGCTAAGTTACAGTTAAATTACTGGTTGAGTTTTGGAAGACTTGGCTAATATTGAAAACATGTAATGTCATGAGTTAAAATTCCCGCCCAAAATATGAAACGTCGGAATTTAATTACTCTTGACGGCCTGAGTTATGGATTTAATGTTTTTATATTACGTGTGAGTTAATTACCTCCCAAACAACTTTGTATTCTCGAATAAGACACCTTTTCAACTCCATATTTATACACCAAAATATTTATCTTAAAATCAGTTTGACTCATCTCTATACTGACGAAAGTCTTATAAACTCACATATTTGATGATAATGGAACGTTTCCCGATTTTTGAAATGCCTGAAGAAATTCAAGCCGTTAGTGGGTTGAACGTGGGACAGGTAAGTCCTTCACAGATCTCTATAGTCTGATAGCATCGTGCAAGTGATGAAGGCGGTTAACAGATCGGCGCAGGGTATATCGTTTCGTTGATGTGTTATCCATTCCTTGGGGAGTCAAGATGCCTCCTTCGTTGTTTGAAAAATTGCTACACTGAGGGAAACCCAAGCACACTTTATAACAAGGGTGTATTAGTTTTCCTTCACATTAACCTTCAAGAAGTAGGACTTTCTCTCATGAAGAGTGCAGCGGATGCAGGATATGAGCATGCCATGTATAATACGCAATTACTCAAAACAATTTTTGGGATGATGAGGAGTATTTCGCTCCTTTTACAAGAGAATCAGCTAAGACAATTGGGAAACTAGTGCATATGTGAAATGGGGATGGGGGTTGTGGTATGGTGATGAGTTTCGCGCAAAGAGGGACATGTTCATTTCTACTGTTGTTCCATCGTTCTACAGTTGCCAATGTGTTCCTATTTTCGACATAGATTATGTCTTGTTGTTGATTAAGAATAGTAAAAGTGACAACATGTGTAACCACTGTTTCTAGATCAAAGATGTGGAGCTTTCTTCCTTGGCTTTTAACCTACGAGTGTGTTTAGGGACACAAGGAAGTGGTGAACATATATTATAGCAAAATCATTATTATTTTGATGTTCTTTGCTATGAAATTATGTAGACTTTACTGACTAATACATTAATGTAGGAACATGTTTAGTTTGAGTTTTATTTTGTTTTAATTATGACCGACTTTCGATTTAATGATGACTGAGTTTTAGTTTAACTAGGGATGGGTTTTGGTTTAATTATGGCAGAGTTTTATTTTAATGATGGCTGAGTTTGGTTTAATTATCGGTGAGTTTTGTCTTAATAATGGCCGAGTTTTGGTTTAGTTATATAACGTTATGGCTGGAGTAATAAAAATGTTACAACTGAGTTACATAAAACATAAAGGCTGACTTCTGATTACTAAACATAACTACGCAAATATGTAGTACTAGCAAAATATGACCATACCAAAACCACAAACCAACACATTCCTCAAACACCACACCTCATTCATACATTCATCTCTTCTTCTCTCAGATTCCGTCTTCATTCCTTCAAACTCTTTCTTCAAGCGAGTGACATTAACTATCACCTTAAACATGCCTTTGCTCATGTCTCTTATCACTGAGTTTATATCTTCAACCTCTTCCACTAAACACCCATCCATTCATTTGAATAAATATCTCTGATTTCACCAATATAAACAGATCTCAGTTTTCCATTCAACACATGATAAATAAGAACTAAAACTAACCTTATTATATCCTTTTGCATGCAATAGCATAATCTTCCTCGATTTTTAGTTGTAAATATTTCAGCGGGTTCACCACACCAACACTGTTTCGGAGTTCCTCTCTACGCATTGGAACGTCGCATGTAATAGTTTCTGCAACGAATCTATTAAATTCTAGAGCAAAACATTTTATAGGAGAAAAAAATAAAGAAATCCAGTTACGTGAAACGCATGATGAGGAAGACATTTTTTTTAATTTCAGAACAAAACTCCCAACTCTATAAGGAAAAGAAGATATGATAAAAATGGCGACATTTAATTTAAGTAAAAAAGTAAGTATTATCGTCTCGATATTATAAATGTTTATTATAAACGTCTCAATATTTTAACATTCACGACTGAGTTAAAAAAAGTTATACGGGTTAGTTATAAAAGAAAGAAGGCTGGGTTATATAATTAGAATGACTGAGTTATACAATTTTACTGCTGAGTTCTAAAAGAAAGAAGTCTAAGTTATTCAATTTGATGGCTGAGTTATACGATTTTGACGGATGAGTTATAAAAGAAAGAAGGTTGGGTTATATAATTTAACGGTTGAGTTATAAAAGAAAGAGATGATTAATTAAATAATCTGACGGCTGGGTTATAATTAGCCAACTGAGTTAGTAACATTTACAACTGAGTTAAAAAAAACAAAATAAATCCAAAAGGCTGAGTAAAACAGATAAACACGTCGAATTACATTCTAAAACCAAAATTATCAGGTCCAAACTCTTCTAACATATTAACGAGAGAAAGCCAAACTCTATTTAGCATCCACTCAGGCTTCTCACCACCAAGCGCCAAAATCTTCTTCAACTTGTGCATTTGAGAACGAAATATCCTCATGGCCAACAAATTAAAATGTGTCCAAACTGTTAAATTATGCCTCGGATCCCACGTTTTTTTCACTACAAAAAACAAAGATAAAATAAATTTAGTGTTGACGTAACTCTAATATGGATACATAATCGGTATGGTCCCTTACAGCGAGTATTAGAAACCAGCTTCCTTAAAATGATCGGGAATGAAGCGGTATGTCAGCCACTCATGAACCCATCCTCCGCTACAATCGACAGGATCGCCTGCGATAGTTAACAAAATAATCTAAACCACTTCGTACTGGTTCTGTCAAGTAAGGCACCCGGACCACGGTTTAGGACATGAAGGTTATCCCGATCTGCAGAGCCTTAGTATAGCCTTGACACTGCTCCCTAATCTTGTCGACCAATGAAGGACAACCAACATAACATATGCGATGGGACTAGGTTTGGATAGAAGGTGTTTTTCTAGATAGTATGAGATGGAGAATGGAAGGTATAAGATAAGGGAAATATATATAGGGTATAAGGTTAACTTTAGAGTTTTGGGTTAATTATTTAGTGTTTAGGGTTAATTAATTATGGTTTATTTTGTATGAATTAGGACCACACCTGTATATCTACATGTAAGGTTTCTAAGTAATTGTAAGACAACATATACCTTCGAAATCATGATTGATTCCTAACATGGTAAATTCAATAGAGTAGAGACATTCAGATGATTATATATTCACTTCGAATTGATAGAGGAGCTTCAATTTAATTTTAAAGTACTTCTATAAAGTAGGGTATGTTTGAGGTATGGTTAAGTTATAAAAAGCGATAAAGCTGAGTTATCGGATCCGCACGACTGAGTTATATACAAATTTTCTGATTTTAGAGTAAGTTTGAGGTTTGGCTGAGTTACAAATCTATGAGACGGCTGATATATATATAAACGATAAGGCTGAGTTATATACACATACCATAAGTTAAGCAAAATACAAAATAAAAGGCTCAACTGTTAAACATACTGTTTAGCACGCCCTATTTCCTCCTTCAGCGAGCATCTCTACTGTCATCTTGACCCGTAAACCATGAATATTTTTATCGTTTATCCCATCAAAAGTTACACCAAGCACTAGATATTCGGAAAACTTCAATTAATACACCCCATAATCGCAAAATTGGAAATTTTATGTAATGTATTTGCCTCTCCTCCTTTGGAACGCAAACTGCTTCTTGCTAGATTTTTAGAGATTGGCAGGAATAACATTAGTCAAAAACGCAAGGATCATTTGCGTAAGCGGCTTAAATGCATTTAGAATTGTCAGCTCACTTTCGGGTGTTACTTCTCCAATGACTAGATTGTAGCAATCAATCTTCTTCCTTCATGAGATCCACGTGAAACACCACCCAATGAGCGCCTTTAACTTCCATCTTCTCCGTAGAGTTGATCCACATCTTTAAACCACTTCAAGTTTGTTTGAGCATCATAGGAATCCTATCGTTTGCTAATTCTTCATAACTAGTGCCTTTGAATTTCATCATCTGCGGTTTTTATCTTGAAATGCTTGTAATCGTAAACATATACACAAAGGAACCCTGGTCAATAAAGGCATTGCGATTGGACCAGAATGGGCTGGGATCTCTCATGGACCTTCCAATGAGGACTCTAATATACGAACCAACATGCTATACAAGGAAGATTAAGTCAATCATCAAATAATATTTAACTCAGCTGCAACGTATTGCAAGTCAGCCCCGTATAATATATAACTCAGCCGTAAACTACTTAACTCAGCCTTAATGTAGACTTACATTATCAAACAGCCATCCATATTCTTTGTATGGCCACGGTCCTTCGGTGATGAGGATTATGTAGAAGTCACCCTCCTTGTCAGCTGTTAGTTTACCCCTTGGTTCTATAAATGGAAGGTTCTTAACGTGTTTCATAAGTTTTATCAAATTTAGACGGATCAACTGGTTCTAGAGGATAATATATTCCTGCTGAAGGTTCAAAATTCTTCTTCATGCACGTCGTTCCCATTGTCTGTAGTGTAAGGAAAAATTCATGCTGAAGGAGCACATGCTCGCATCAATTCACACCGATTTGGAGATAATTGCACATCTAATCTTTTCGTCTTCCTCCACATCAGCCTCTGGAAACATTTCATTTTCTGCCGCCATCCATCATCGGTCACATCCGCAAGCTCTGTCATGTTCAATCTGCTTCTTTCGCGGAACTTTTAGTGTTATTACACTGGGACGCGTGACATGGGTCTGTTTATTTTCTAGGCAGGGTATGCATATCCTAATCAATTAACTATCAAACTAACCTTAATCTTAAAACACAAATGTTACTCTTGCCAAGAGAGATCATGTGTAGTACTTAGGGATCGAAATCCACAACGAGAAATGGCACACAATATGTTTCTTATTTCTAAAGACTAAGCTAGGTAGATATATATAATAAGTAGTAAAAAATCAAATAAGGAATATTCGTTATCAAGAGTATAGATGCAATATGGAAATATGATAATATATGTAAATATAGAAATATGCTATTAAAGTAACAAGATGCAAATGTAAATATGCTAGATCTAGGGTTTCAAGCTTAATGGATTATAGGGAATATGAATCACGGAAATGTAAATATTATAGAACTCAAATATTAACTATTCTGACCCTTTTAACTCAAACTCTCGTACACGAGCAAAAGGAAAGACCATCGATCGATGGCTAAGGAGTGATGTCGATCAACGGTGAAATCAGAAGAAAGTGTGAACAAGATTTGATAAGTTCACCAAGCTAATTAGACCATCTCTCGCATGGCCTAACAACCTAGTTCAATGGAGTCTATTATGGCACAAAACCTACTCTCGTAGTCGTCCATGTCTTACTTTCGAGATCCTAGTTAGCTACTCTAGAATTCAAGCATGAAACACAACTCAATTGATGGATATTAACTTAACCTAGCAATCCTACAGTTGGGCTAATCCATGATTGCTATCATTCAATCTTAAATTAGTTGATAACTACTTAGACAAAATCAAAGAAAGAACAATAGTCTGAATATAATGCATAGGTAAAATACTGGGGTTCAAATACAAATCTCCCTAAGGAGTTATGAATCTTCTCCCCTAAAAACCCTATAACTAATAGAAAACTAAACTCTAAAGAACATTCTCACTCTCCTCACCTTATGCCTTCGACAATGGCATAGATAATATATGTAGGTTAACACTGGTTGAGGGGTAATTTTGGAATCTTGTGTCTTGTCTTTGGCTTGAATTTGGCTCTGTCTGTGATTGGGCCGTGATCGATGCAAGTGTGGCAACATCGATCAACCTTGGTCTTGTAACATCGGTCGACGCCAAGGTAGTGTCGTCGATCGACGACTATTCTTGTACTTCAACTCTCTAAATGATCAGCTATAGATTCTTCTCCTCTAAATGCTCCAAAAGCTCCACGTATCTCCATATATCTCAAACGTACCTGGACCTGTAAAGACTCTAAATCATAATCTAGACACACATAATAGACCCTAAATAGAGCTTATAACATGGCATAAAACTGGTAATAAAAGGCTATCAACTCCCCCAAACTTAACCTTTTGCTTGTCCTCAAGCCAACAAAGCTTGTGAAAGAGGTTTTGAAAAGCAGTAGACTCACATAATATCTAAGCATCATTATCACGCTACTTGTTGCAACCACATCCTATCAAGTCAATCACTGAGAAACTTTATATACCATATCCTAGTATAGAAACCAAATCCATTCCACCAACAACTTAGCAAATACTAGCTTGACTCACCCCTCTACTAACTTTATTTCTTTGCATAAAATAAAAGTGGCAGGCTTTACCCTGGGAGTATCGATTAAATGGCACATGGACTCTTACCCCTGCAATTCTGGACAACCATGCACAAAGTCTTCTCTGATCTCTTTCTTCCCTCTTTTCTCTCTTCTCTGAATCTTTTTAGATCTCAAATCCAATGATCAATATTGTTTAACAAAAACATTATGCCATCTTCTTTTCGATTTTCTTCTTATATTCTTTTCTTTTCTTTTCTTTTTTTTTTATTTTGCTTTTTGGGCAAAGATGTAGGGTGAATAGTGGGGTCATCGGTAGTGTACTGACACTTGCTGTTTTTATGTTCCAACAGGGTATAAATATTCTTAAACAAATAACTGTCAAATTAACCCTTAATCCTAACACACAAAATAATACTCTTGTCAAGAGAGATCAGGTGTAGTACTTAGGGATCGAATCCACAGAGAACAATGACACACAATAGATTTCTTATTTCTAAGGACTAAGCTAGATAATTATATATATAGGTAACAAGTAATCAGGTCAAGGAAATATTCCTTATTAGAAGGTATAGATGCAATATGGAAATATGCTAATAATGCAAATATAAAAATATGCTAATAATGTAAAATATGGAAATATGCTAATAGATTAACTAGATGCAAATGTAACTATGCTAGATCTAGGGTTCAGGAAAGTAGATTATAGAAAATAGAAGTTAAGGGTATTTAATCATGGAACTCATGTCTACTGTAAAAGACACCAGCTCTCGCTGCGGAGTATAATTTATTGACTAAGTCCAATGTCTCAGCTCTCGCTTGTTGACACGGAATGATCATCGATCGATGGCAATGATCCTGCGTCGAAAGATGGTTTCTTGAGTCAAGCTTTATGACCTAATTCGATAAGTTCACTAGATTAACTAAATCAACTCTCGTTTGTTTCTAGCAACCTAGCTCAACGTAACAAATTCCAGTAGTAAATCATGCTCTCGCTTGCGCCTAACTATCCTATTATCATGTTTCTAGTTAGCTACTCTAGAACACCAAGCAATAATACAATTCTATTAATAGATCTAATAATGACCCTAACAATTCTATTGTTTGGCTAATCCATCAGTACCATTAATAAACCCTAAATCTAGTTGATAAATACTCACACATAATTAAGTAAGAATAATAATCTGAATATAATGCATAGATAAAATATAGAGTTTCAATACAAATCTCCCTAAGGAGTTATGAATGTTCTCTCTAAATAAATCTAAAACTATGGTGGGGTGGTGCATACACCTACTTTGCCACAAAACCTAGGCACCTAGCACCCCTTCACCAAGCAACACTTTTCTGGTGCAATACATAAAGTATAGATAAAAAACCCTAAAGTCTAGGTCAAAACTTGTCCAAGGGTAATCTTATAATCTTGTGCCATGTCTCTAACTTGGGCTTGAAAATCGGCTGGCTGCGAATTGGACATTGATCGATGGCAGATGTGCTACATCTATCGATCTTGTTCATGTAGCATCGGTCGACGCCAACGTTAGTCGTCGATCGATGATAGTCTTGTACATTGACTCTCACAATGATCAGCTACGAATTATTCTCCTCTAAATGCTCCAAGTATCTCCATATATCTCTAAAATGTACCTGGACCTGTAAAGACCTCAAAACATAGCCCTAGACACACATAACATACCCTAAATAGAGCCTATAACATGGTTTAAAACTGGTAATAATTAGGCTATATCAACTCCCCCAGATTTAAACTTTTGCTTGTCCTCAAGCAAACAAGCATGTGAAAGATGTTTTGAAAAGCGAAGACTCACATATTGTCTAAGTATAACTGTCATCTTACTTTATTGCAACCAAATCCTATCAAGTCAATCACAGAGAAACATTATATACCCCATCCTAGTGATTAGCAACCAAATACATTCTACCAACAACTTAGCAAATACTAGTCTGATTTGCCCCTCTACTGATTTCATTTCTTTGCATAAAATAAAAGTGCATGATTTACCATGGGAGTATTGATCAAGGGACACATGGACTCTTACCTCCTGCAAGTATCCGAACACACAGACAACCTTCACTGAGTCATTTTCTCTCTCTCTCTCTCACTTCTTCTCAGTGAATATCTCCTTCTTTTGAGGGTATCATTTTATTTTTTTTAATTGACTGAGATATTTGGATAGGTTTCCATGAATCAAGCCCTAATGGTTTTTGCCACGTAGACCATGTTCACTTCTTTTTGACCTTTTATCTCTTTCGTAGGGATCATATGAATCAAGCTTTATTGTTGTAGCCACCAAATCTTGTTTGACTCCTTTTTTTACTCTGAAGGGAGAGAGAGGGGAATCAAAAGCACACAGACTTTTACCTTCCAGACTTGCAGAAGGAGTCCGATCGAATGTATACCAAATCCCAAAGGCAAGCAAAAAAGGCCAATGAGTGAAAGCAGCCAGCCGCAAACTACGAAGCAAGGCGTGGAAAGTTCGATATGGGATAGATAGCCCAAACGGATGCATATTCTTTGATTCTTTTTAGTTTTCAGTAATATTACAATTGGCTCGCTGATGAGGGCTAGAACGTATTGTACGACAAGTCATGAGGAGCTAACTTATAGTGTGCTCACTATCCCCATAAAACAAGATCGTAAATTTTAAAATACTAAATTAATTTATATATAGTTAGTCAGCCAGGAGAGAAATGTATTTATATGGCGTGGAAAATCAATAGATACCACAAATAGGATATAACGCACTCAACAATCAGAAAATATAAAGGCTGTATATCATGAAAAACAATATCTCCATTATATACTATGTCAATAATGAGATTAGTCTACTAAAATGACTCATAAAAATGACATCAGTTCGAAAGTAGTCTTCGAACCTCTGCCTCCCAATATTAAAAGAAATATAACTCATCAGGTTTCTCCTCGTGATTGAATTTCCACCGATTGGATATTTTATAGCTATAACAAAATTTAATAATATCGTATAATAAACTTAGAGCACATCCAAATAATTAGATCAAACATAGCTTCGTATAGTAAGAATACGCAACGGTTGATCCTTTGATTTTAGTCTAAAGGAAAGAGCCGACTGAATATATATGTTACACACACTCTTAAAAACGGGTGGTCAATGCATCTTAAACAAGTCATTTACAGGCTAGAGCTTAAGTCTCATACAAAAATAATTAGGAATATAACTTGTAGCTCAATATTAAAACACCACATAAAATAGAAGCACAGTTAAGTGACCTACCTACTTCAGACGTACTTCTCCAACAATGTTATATATCACTCACCGCAAATCGCTGGTGTGGAACCTAATAACCTGTAATTGGCATAGTCACCATATCTCATTCATTATAGTGAGTAGCAAATATATTCAGTATAGCTTGAATTATCATACGATTTACAATTAATTTTGTATAAGTACAATAGCACAAGATAAAGCATGAATAATAAGATTTTACCCATATACCTATTGCTGATGGACCGGGGTATACATATTCGCTCATAAAAAAAACCACAACTGTAGTTTTAATTTCTACACAGATTAACTATGGGCAATCTTTAGAGCTTCGAATCCCTCGAAATGCCACCTACCTTTAAGTATGCAAGTTTAACGTTTCACTGATTATGTACCCCACCATTGAATTTCGAATCTGACATGATGAAATTGCAACAAATACAAGCGATCATCTATCATTTATGCGTACCCGGTCAAACACTCTCTTTAATAGCATATGATCCCTTCCTCATTTATTAGTACAGAACATTACAACTATATAACACCATCCCAAATAGTTAAAACTAAACACATAATGAGAGTTTGACACATAATATCTTTAGACTAATATAATCTAGAAACACTATTTATGTATCAAACGATAAACCTAATCATAACACTCGCTTTCTGGCCAGTCCTTAAAAGAGTTCATTTTAAAGAACCTAAAACAGTTGAGTCTCACTCGCGCTCTACAGGGCACTGATTAAAGAGAGCAGGCTATTTTTAAGACTCCTCTCGAAGAATCTCGGAGATATGTTTTATCCTGGAGTGATGAATACAAGAATTCATCCTTTTTCTGAGATATCGAAAACAGCTCTATGAGCGATAAGAAGCACAGAATTTGTCTCATCGAAACAAATACTTGGCGAAACAGAGCGAGATGAAAATAATAAACAGTCTCCTGTGGTTAGTCAATCCTTCAAGTAAAAAACACATATATTAACCAGCATTATGAAAATTTATTGTGAATAGCACTTCCAATCTCATATCTTAACACCTGTATGAGACTTTCTTTCTTTATCTAAATTCCCACTCTTGTAACCATCCTAAGTGAATCGCAAATAAAATATCTGTTTTAAGAATATGACCTTGGTAAATGTATCTTGTCGCTAGGGAGGCCTTACGTCATCATCCTTATAGCGATTTATGCTGCCTATAAGAACGAGTAAACTGTATCTTTTATATATGAACTCGATTATAACTCGACCCAATATTGAGATCATAGTTAATCTATCAATTTAAACACACACGGCGACTACACTGGATGGACAAAATCAAAAACTCCACTAAATCGATAATTAAACTAATCAATTTTTTACTAGCTGAAATGGTCCAATCTTATGAGTTAGTTACCTGTTTCAAGAACTTGATCTTTCCAAATCTTTAAACGCAAATAATCAGGATGGGCTTTGCTGAGCTCGACGAGATGCTTGTGAATTGCATCTACCACACGTCACTCACCCAAGTCCAATCTCGCATCATATCTCTATCAAAAAGTATCTATGGAAAGCCTTTAAATCTCTACTTTCACAGACATAATCACACTGTTGCTTCAAATGTAAAAATTTCACGTTTACGTTATAATCTCTTGGAATACTATCTCTCGAGGCAATATCTGTCATTACTTGATTAACAACATATATACCATTACTTGCTGTGAGCTCTTATTTCGTCTCAACTAAGCATGGAGAATGTAGTCACTATTCATTTCTTTGACGCATCATAACGCTCACTACACACCTGAGTTTCAATAATGTAATATCTCAACATTAATTCAAGCTCGTCAGTGGGCTGAAAAATTCATATACTCTACATTATAAAGCAAAGAAAAATTATAAGAGACTCAATACCTCATAAATATATGTAGTCATTACAAGGAATCACCAAATTCTCAATATTACTATTTAACATTCCTCTGCACTGAATATCGTACTGTGTCAGATAAATAATTGCGATCAATAAGTTGCGCTACCATGCTCCAGGACATAGAAGTCAGGGTAATTAGAACTACCATCAATGTTGATTCCAGAAAATGCCATCGAGGCTGTTGCTGGTTATTTACTCCAGGAAGAAAATTTACTGACTATGATCGAGATGCGCTAACATCATTCATAACAATATACGCGGTCTGGCTACACGCTTTATATACTTATGCGTGAGAGTTAGTTATCTCATCGCGACGTAGAAACCAATCTTATATAAGAGACATTGACTTCGCTGGTTTGTTCGCCAGTCTATTGATATCACTCACATGTGGTGAGAATTTCCCAAATCAATGCAGATTCTCAGATAATCATAAATACTCTAGGCTTGAAGAACCTATCTGTGTTTAGAATTTACCTAATAAAATGGTGAAGAGCACCCTAAATCATTTTTTACGAGGCATGAGCTTATTACCCGGCCCAAAATTAATGTGCCTATTACATAATTTAATAATATCAACGAGGAAGACATACTTATACATATATAGTAACAGTAAGATGTTCAATTACGAAGAGAGAGAAGCTGAACGATGTGTCTTTTAAACGCTCATTCTACTCAAAATCCCAATGAACTCAATGACGTCTCCTCGCAAATCTTAGGTCTTGGAATTGTACTTTGATTTCCTGAGCAGCGTACTCTCGCGTTCATTACCCAGCCAGCTTCTCCTCAGTGTTAATCTGAATCATATTATTTCATAAGTTCACCATCATCCTTGAATCCCAGTTGGTGTCGATCGATGTTTATGGTTACCGTTATCGATGCTCATAATCAGGACCGGCCAAAAAAGGTTTTGAGCCCTCCATTGGCCATTGCAAGTATATCTGCTACATTTTCCTCTGTTGACGTATTAGAATTCTGCCATCCATAGCTCTTGCTACCATCTGGATCTCTCATAATACCGAATCATCTGGTTGTAATAAACCAGTTCTCTATCCTTGTCTTCTTCTGAACACGTTCGTTACTGCTTCGTGCTCAGTTTATCAATCGATGCGATTATTGTTGCGGATCGTCGATTCGATTTCCCGTTCATGGAAACATGAAAAAACTTCCACCTCTTCCATGGCAAGCCCATTTACTCGATCAATCTTCTTTCTTCTCTGTATTTTCAGCGCTATTCAGGTGACTGGGTTGTAATCGTAATCAACATGTGGATGTCGATCGGTTGGGTATCGGTTGTCGATCGATATTGAAGGCGGGATGTCGACGATTGTTGAGTTGCAGGACTACGAGATGATAAGGTGGATGTCGATCAACGCTCCAATCTACGATTCCTCATTGCACATCGTAATCGCAGAAGCATTGGCCACAAGCTCTGCATCATTACACAAATCGCATCATTTAGCCTTGTTTCTAATTTTTTGACAGTCATAAAAAGATATTTTTTATTCAATTAGAGATTCATACATACCTGTTTAAAATGCATGTCGCATTGATGGGCTACCAACAGTACCATGATGCTCCCCAAGTAGTACGAAGAGTTCCTAGTGTAACCTATGTCCACTCACATGAAAGTCTATTGGAACGAGTGTTGTTGATCTGCACTTAAATCTTTCTACCATCCCTCCTGAGTTCACTCTTAGTTAGTTCTACAATGTGAACGAATCGTGGAGGGTTCCCACTCTTAGTGAGCTCCTCTGCCATAGAATTTGCATACATGTTCACTGAAGATCCAGTGCACAGGTGCTTGGATATTTTGTTTCCTTTGGTAAACATGGAACCACAAACTCCCCAGCATCACTTTCTTTTTCAAATAGTTCTCTGCTTCATCTTCTCTCTGCGGTATAACATATTCTAATCATCATTTGTTGCCCTGAAAAACAATATTCCATAATCTGAGAGTATAATAAGCTTCATCAAAAAGAAATAGCTAAAGAATTTAAAAAAAACTCTTATTTAGCAAACCATTCATCTCCTTTCATGTCTTCTTGCGTGAGCTTGGACTTTTCTCCTCTTTGAGTGTACCTCATCTTCGCTATTAGATCCATATATTCAGATGTGTCTGTATTCTGTCTGAAATGTTGTGTTGGACGCACAATCAGACTTGTTGAGTTGAGATAATCATACTGATTTCTACCATGTTGATCATTGCCAAACATGTACTATTATCGATGCTTTCGTCTCATATCTCATCGAGGTCATGAGTATTCATCGATCAATGTTAGTCGATCACACTGTTGCAATGCCTTACACCATTCTGGTTCTATAAATGTCTACTGATGTTGCATCTTGGAAGGCTGAAATGTGTGCTACTTGTCCTTGAAAGAGATCTTTATTTTTATTAACAAACTTGTCTGTCACATATGATCATGGTCTGTTAGTCTGTTTTGAGTGGTCTAGAAGACAGTTTCAGCCTCTAGAGAAAAGAGAGCATTGAACATGCCCAACAGGCTGAGATTTGGGAATGCATTGTTGTCCAAACCGCTACCTTATGAGATAGAGGTTCATCCAAGGAGAATATCTCAACAATCCAGATGGCATGTGTGTTGTGAACTAATTTTCCTGAGGCCAACATCATCAGAATTCACTAAGCTTGAAAACACATGAAAAACTTCACGGAGGAAGAGTTATGAATTTTCCAAACGTAGGTTCTCCAATCCATCTATCCGTGATACCAGACTTCTAAAGGAGATTCAGGCCCAAGAAAAAGCGCCTGAGCAAATCCGATAATAGGAATTCAAATGAATCTCTCAGATTTCCAAGAAGAGACCGAAAACCAGGAGAAATGGCAATGAATTAAGAAATATATCCAATCCACCAAAACCGGGCCAGACTAAAGACAATACAGTTTCATCATAGCCAAGCACTCGAGGAATTCAAAACTTCTAAATTTATTGTGGTGATGATCTGTTAAAGATTTTCATACAGGAAATCAGTTACCTTGACGTGCCGCCCAGTGTATCTGAGTTTTTTCTTCCTTCTTTTCATTTTGGTGCAATTGAAATGAAAAACCCAACAAAAGAAGCAGCAAAAGAGTTCACCACAAGAAAAACAGTTGGAGCTGGCTATCCTCAATAGAACCAAAATGATTCCTCAGTCAAGCCTCCTGTCAAAACCAAAACCTTAGGATCATGGGTTGATGTCTTTTTCTCATGAGTATGTTTTAAATTCGAGAGTTCTAACGAAAACACATCTTTACTTGGTTGAAAAACGTCTTGCTTTAAACCTTTTCATGAATTGTTTTCATAAGCTGTCTTTGAAAAAGATTAGTGTAGGAAAAATATCGATGAACCAAAATTGCTTAGATCCAAAAGAATCAATTTTGATTTCGTGTCAGTGATGAGAATGTTCGAAATTGCACTTGTCTCATTCGTTTCCTAATATTTTCACAGCTGTGCCTGATTTTTAAAAATTACTAAACCAACCCTGGCGATCAGTTACTTGCTAGATGCTTGCCCACTGCTTGATGATGATCCTAAAGCTTATCATGTTTTTGATGTCTTAACATAGAGAAACCCTTTTATTATTCTTTTCACAATTTAATATGTTTCTCTAGTTGTTTGAAATGCAGGATATAACAGACCAGTTTCAGTTGGAAGCCAAGC